>JAJOOS010081650.1:0-14911 GCA_029582725.1 Solanum chiquidenum | reverse complement strand
CTTTTATGTCTTTTAGTATTGTTTAAGTTGTGTACGGGATTAGTCCCGAAATTTGGTACTCTAAAGTATTAGATGGTTTGAGACAACATGTATAAAGTCTAGAAAGTCTTCCGCTTGCTATTTTTTTTATGCAATGTTTTCTTGGTAAAGAATGTTTTAAATTCCTTATGGTTTTAGTGTCTATGCGATGAATGAATGCTAAGAGGCTTGTATTAGACCTCTTCGAGGTCGAGTACGCCGGTTACGACTAGGGGTGCTCCCGGGTCGTGACAAGTTATGAATTACAATAGAGCTTTGTAGACATTGCAAAGCCATCATCTATATTCATAGTTTTACTTGCACATGTATCGGTTCAGCTAGTCAAGATGTGTTGTATATGTAGCTTCTCATTAGTAAATCTATCTGCATAGTAGTTCACATTCTCATCATAGGTCATTTGTAAATCATGTGTTCATATGGTACTTGTCCGCCTCACCTTGGGTTGGGGTATGACAATGATAATGCCAAACTCTAAGGGTGTGTTTGGTATGAAGGAAAATGTTTTCCTGGAAAACAAGTAGCTTTTTGATATATTTTCTCATGTTTGGTTGGTGAGTAGAAAATATTTTTCAGAAAAGATTGTGTTTGGTTTTTGAAAACTATTTTTTGAAAAAAAATTTAAATTTTTTTGAGGGTGGGTGGGGGTGGGGGGCTGGCAGGGGGGGATCGAGGGTAGGGGTGAAAAATAAAAATTTGAAGTTGAAAATATTTTTTAAAAAACAAACTTATTTTTTTTTTTGGTGGGTGAGGCGGGGGGGTCGAGGCTAGGGGTGAAAAAAATGAAATTTTGAAGTTGAAACTATTTTTTAACAACAAACTTTAAAAAAAAATTAGGGTGGGGGGCTAGTAGGGGGGTGGGTGGGGGAGGGGAGGTGGTCGAGGGTACGGGTGAAACAAATGATATTTTGAAGTTGAAAATATTTTTTTAAAAATAAACTTACATTTTTTTGGGGGATGGGTGGGGGGGGGGGGTGAGGGTAGAGGTGAAAATATAAAATTTTGAAGCTCAAAATAATTTTTAAAAACAAACTTAATTTTTTTTGGGTGGGGGTTGAGGGGCTGGTAGGGTGGTGGGTGGGTCGGGGGGTCGAAGTAGGGGTAAAAATAAATAAATTTTGAAGTTGAAAATATGTTTTAAAATAGACTTAATTTTTTTTTGAGGGGTGGGGGGTTGGTGGGTAGGGGGGGTCGAGGTTAAGGATGAAAAATGAAATTTTGAAGTTGAAAATATTTTTTAAAAACAAACTTAAATTATTATTTTGGAGGAAGAGGGGGGGGGGGTTGGTAGGGGTGGTGGAGGGGGGAGGGTCGAGGGTAGGGGTGCAAAAAATCAAATTTTGAAGTTGAATATATTTTTTAAAAATAAACTTAATTTTTTTTTGAGGGTAGAGGGGGTGGCTGGTAGGGGTGGGTTGGGGGCTAGTAGGGTGAATGGGTGGGTGGGTGGGTGGGTGAGGGGTCAGAAGACAGTTTTGGAAAATGTTTTCTTTAAGTTTTGAAGGGAATTCATTTTCCATAAATTTAAGGAAAATGGGTTGATTTGGAATTTTTTTAACCCAACCAAACATGAGAAAATTGGAAAACATTTTCCGCTTAATACTAAACACACCCTAAACCTATTTTCTGAATTTTGGGTCCAAAGCTTGAAAATTTCCTACTCTACCCTTCTCAGAAAAGGTGGACTTCGTAAAAGCGACAGGATGTTTGCAAAAGCAAACTTCAATTCGCTTAACCGACCTCTACCATTTTGGCCCAGTTCGCACAAGCGAACGCCACATCCTCGCTTAAGTGAGTTGTTGACTGGATCTCTTAAGAGACCAGTGCTTTACAGGTGCGATACCTGAGGATTATTTTCTGCCAGGTTATTGCTCCTTTTCAACTTTGAATCCAATTTTGATCAAAGTTTTCTCTCCCAACATCAAAACACCTAGAATAACACAATTCAAAGCATAATTAGCCTTTTTTTCTACATTAAGTGCCGGAAAATCATAAGAAAAGAGATCTAAATGAGTGCAAATTTTCCACTCATCAACACAAAAACTTAAAATCTTTCTTGTCCTCAAGAAAAACAAAACTTCAAAATACAAGTCACTCAATTTACGCAAAACACTCTTTCATTCAAAGAATCTTGGTCATGACTTTGGTTGGTACTAATAATTAGCAAGCACACAAGTGATTTGCAATTTAAGAAACTCCCTCAAACTCAAAACAACTTTCAAAACTCAACTGGTTCAAAGAATGATCAAGTGACAACAAGAGTTCTCAAGAAGTGACTCACAATTACAAGTACTCTTACAACTTCCCTTGTCTCTATTTTGGAATCTATCAACTTCACTAATCAATCCTAGCATTCGTGCCCTGAGAAGGAAAGAAAAGTCCCACAAGAACACACAAGTATTCACAATACAAGGGACAAGAATACAAACATTCACACTTAAAACGAATCATCTCATGCACAAAAATGCCAAGCCATAGGCTTGCCCATATTTTCAAACAGCATTAACTCAACTTCATTTTGTTGAAGATCTCAAAGGACTTTGTTAAGCTTGTTATGTATAAAGGTTAGGATATCATTTAGGTACAAGTGACTACACCCTCCTTGAACACTACACAACAACTTTTCCACTCTTCTTCTCTTTTCAAATCAATGCACACATCATATTATTTTCTTATTTTTCTTTTAAGATGTCCCACAAGCAACCATACTCAAATTTTTGGAGGATTCAAGTTTCACATTATTCACATTTTCTTCCTTTTTTCAACTTTTTCTTTCTTTCTTTCTGTTTCTTCCATTCAGAAACTCTCTTTTTTATTTATCAAGCCCTCATGTGGTAAGAATCCATCTATAATCTCAACATAGTACCCCCAACATAGGATTTTAGCGTCAACTTCCACAATTCTCAAGTTCAAGGAGGATAAAGTGTTCAAAAGAAGGTTACTTCTCAAAAAGGTTCAAGGCTTGTAATGTGGTTGCCAATAAAAGGATAAGGCCCAAAGGGGACAACTAGGGATACATTTAATACAAAGGTGGGATCTTTAGGCTAAGTGGACTTCAAGAACAATCAAAGAAAGCCTAAGATAAGATCTCCAACCAAACTCAATCAAGAACAATCAAAGAAGCCTAAGATAAGATCTCCAACCAAACTCAATCAAGAACAACATTTTAAGACCAGCCGGGGAAGTTCTTGTTAACACAAGTGAGAACAAGGCATTATTTTCAAAGACTCACCACACATGGCATGAAGCTAATCAAGACGACTTAATTTTATTTCCTAGTAAATAAAAAAGAACATTTTACACTCACCACCCAGTAATTTGTATTCACAGAAAGAGTCAACCCATTGTCACAAAATCATTAACCTTCACAAAATTTTTGGTGGGGTGCTCATTCACAACTCATAAGGCTTGACTAAATCTATTAGTACCAAACAAGTCGCAACCTCATACCAAAACACTACCAAGCAAACAAAACTCAATAAAATAACACTTTTCCCTTTCAAATGGCGTCACTCGATCTGCTATTGCAAAAAATTAGGCCTTTTCTTTAAGCTTTTGCCATGGCTCCAAAACTAACAAGCTACGGGTACTTAGGCTTTCCTTCCTTGAAGACATCAAGAGTGAAGCACAATCATCACAATTTTATTTCTACAAAACATAAACTAACAAAAGATACTAATGTAATAAAACCAAAACATAATAAAAATGATCAATCCGCACAATAATACAAAAACAAACTACAAGCAAACAACAATCCAACATTCTAATAAAAATAGTACAAAATAACCCAAAGGGGAGAACCCCACACTAAAGATGATGTTGTGTCCTCACAACACAACCATAATACTCAAAAAGAGAATACGAAGGGCTCTCTGGGCTGCCTCAATCATTTCCATCAGTCTCAGTGGCCTCGCTCTCATCTCAACCATCATCGCTCCATGTAGCCAGCTCATTTTCTTCCTCATCAGGCTTAAAATTCAGAAGTGGCTCATTTGCCTTCAACACTTTCCTAATGCTTTTTACACCTTTCCACATCCTAGAGAATAATTTATCTCAACTCTTCTCCTACTTCTTCATTTTAATGTGTGAGATGCATAACTCACTATAGGACTGGGCCAAGCTAGCATAGGCTTTCTCCAAATTGGCAAGTTGAGCTTTTTGCTTCCTTTGATCAACCAAGTAGGCATCAAAATCACTTTTTAGGCACATTAGATCTAGGCACCACATATGATTCACCTGGACCTTAGGGTAACTTCTCCACCAACTTTTTCACAACCCACAACTCAGTAGTGAAAGACTCAAATGGTCCCACAACTGGAGGTAAAGAATATTCATCCTTCACTTCAATCTTCATTTTCTTGATTTTGACCACTGAGCCCTCACCTGTAACGAATTGGATTCGAGAAAGGTTAGAAAAAAAGTCAAGGTGGAAACTCACAAGACAGAACTGGACCATGGGACCCTCTATGGAGCTATATACGGGTCGTGAAGGGAATCACATTCCATTTGAGGGCTCGTGTGTAACCTTCCCCCAAACCTGCCTCACAGGAATCCCTCCTAAAGAGGCTTTGATGGCCCGTGGAAAGGGAGACAACTCATGAAAGAGATCGTGAGAGATTTGCAGTAGTTGTCATGTCTATCATCCCTCCCATAGAAGCCTTGACAGCCAATGGTGAGTATGACGGGTCGTGGTGGTTACCGTCAAAGTGCCTCACCAGTAGAGGATTCTTCCCAAGCCACTGGTCCAAGGACCACGACTTCCAAAATGGCTCGTGGTCCCTTAGACAACTCGTGAAGGCCACTATGTGGGGGTTGTGTCAGCCGTAAGCTAGGGGCTTTTGGGTGTTTTCCTATTTATTTTATCCTAATACTATGTTGTTTTATCCTTAAAGCTAGGAAGATGATTTTGAATGGTTGCATTTATCATCCAGTTAGAGTGAGAGATATAGATTTTGAGACCCCTACTCTTGAGTTGCGCCCCATCGTTGATGAGTTTCGAAAGTGTTGCTAGATGATTTACCCGGTATTCCTCCCGAAATGGAAATAGACTTCGGCATTGACTTTCTCCCAGATATGCAACCTATCTTGGTTATTCCTTATCATATGGCCCCAACATAATATAATGAACTAAAGGAGCAGTTGAAAGATTTGTTGGATAAGGGTTTCATCCGACCGAGTATCTCTCCATGGGGTACTCCAATTTTGTTTATTAGAAATAAAGATTGTTCACTCAGTATGATTATTGACTACCGTCAATTGAATAAGGCTACTATTAAGAATAAGTATCCTCTCCCAAGGATAGCTGATTTTCTTGATCAACTTCAAGAAGCAAATTACTTTTCTAAGATTGACCTCCAGTCAGGTTATCACCAATTGAGGATGAAAGAAGATGACATTCTTGTAACGACCCTAAAAACAAACTAGTGAAACTAGAGCCTATCGATTTTGTGTTGAGTTTGTAATGAGGTTTCATGTTGTGTAATGTTGTCCCGAGCCTTGTTTGATGGAGTTTAGTGAGTCAACGTCAAGGTACGTGATAGACTCCGTTGTTGAAAGACCCTTTATAATATTGGTTAAGGGTTGCAAGGGAAGGTTCCAAGCTAAGGGGGCGCCCTAAGCCAAAGGCAAAGGCTGCCCAACCTTGGCCAAGCACAGTCCCAAGTCCACGAACCACTTCACGGTCAGTGGCCTTGACCACGGTCTGTAGAAGTTACCGTGAAGGTCACTTGGTTGCATGGGAGGCAAGGCACTTTGGCCAAGCTACTGCCCTAAATTCACAGACAACTCCACGACCAGTGATCTTGATCATGGCCCGTAGAAGTGGCCATGAAGATGCCTTAGTATCTTGGGGCTTGGTAAGGAAAAAAGGGGACACTGCCTAGGAGGACCACGGGAACCACCACGGTCCGTGGTCCCCTTTCACGGACTGTATAAGTGGGTGTGGTCCCTAACGGGGCTGCCTCATTTAGGGAAGTTTTGCCAATTTCTTATTTAAGTTGTATTGATGTGGGTTCGTTTTAAATAGATATATATATAGTTTTAAGTCTTTTAATACCTATTTTACCCCATTATTCAAAACACCCAAATCAAAACCCCAAAGTTCTTCCTCTCTCAATATTTCTCTCTCTAACTCAAGGAAGAAGAAGAAGTGGGAGATAGGGTTTGGATTCAAGGCTTTCTTCATCACATTTCTTGGGGAAATCTTAGTAAAAAGGTATGGTGATACTTCATCTAGGGTTAGTTTTCACCCTAGAGTCAATTTCAAAGAAGTTTTCAAAGTTTTCAAAGTTCATGAAAAACCAAGGGTTTTACTCAAAATCATGGGTTCTTTCTCCAAACGATTTCAAATGGTTTCTAATGTCATATATTGATTGTGTTGATGTTTAATTGGTGATTTATGATTTAAAATATTCCATGAACCCATGATTTCTCTCAATTCCTAATTTGTGCCTTTATGAAGTGGGTTTGTTGATTATGAAGGCTTACGATTCAAATATGTCTAAATTGCTTTGGGCTATTGAATTGTATCATTATCTATGCCTTAATGAGTATTGAATGTTTTTAATCGTATGGTTTAAACATAAAGTTTTAATTCCACACTATTTTGATTATTGATTGCAATGAATGACTATGAGGCTTGTATAAGACCCCTTCGGGGTCGAATAGGCCATGTTACAACTAGGGGGTGCTCTCTGGTCGTGACAAACATGGTATCAGATCATAAGATTTTGGAAATGGTTTTTAGGATCAAAGTCTCACAACCCACGTCTAGTAGAGTCTTGTTCATTAGTGTGAGTCGCGACACATCTATGAGAGAGAGGCTATAGGATGATAGAAAGTTACACTTATTTTTTCATTCTTCAAATCGTGCCATAAAGATGAGCTCCATAAGTCCTCTTTCTTATTCCTTATCGGGTGGTCTTGAAGATGTGACTACTTGAAGGGCTAATGTTGCAAGGATCGAGGGAGGAAAAGGTGAGTTTTGATGTTAATTGTGGTTATGTGACTAGATGAGTCTTTTAATGGTAGATATGAGAAGTTATATTGTGATGTAGTCTTTAGCATGAATGGGTTTCTATATGGTTATGTGTGTTGTTGGTTAAATATTATGATGAATTTAGAGGTAAGTTAAAGGAATTGACGAATGAGGTGTTTTGGAAATGTGTTGATGTGTTGGGTGAGTAGACTCCTTAAAAGAGGGTATACATGTAATTTTACCTTGGTGAGTAGACTCCTTAAAAGAGGGTATACATGTAATTTTACCTTGGTTTAGAATCATCTTGGGTGATGAGTGTGAAGGTTTACTGATGCTTTGCTCCAACCTTAGAATTGAAAGACGTGATGTTGTAAAGAGTTTGTATAGGCTTAACTGTAAGGGGGAGATAATGTGCTTAGATGGCAAGGTCGTTGAGTGTCCATGATGTTCTTGAGATAGGCTTTCTTGCTAATCTCACCTTAAGAGGTATAGTGAGTTTGAGGAGTTTAAACTTGGTGTGGTAGACTCATATGAGACCTTGAGTGGTGTTGGTAAGGTTGGTTGTGTGCAAGAGTTGCTTAATGAGGACCTTCCTAGTTTAAAAGCTCCGGTATGTTGATGGTACCTTATAGTATGAATGTCTTGTTGAGATCCTTATGTTGTTTCATGTTAGCCTTAGTTGGGTTTTCTCCTAAGTGGGGGATGGTATGTTCAATAGTAAGGTTGTTGAGAGTGTTGATATCCTTATCTCTTTCCTTCTATTCCTATTCAAGCTTGAAACCAAGAGTTCCTTGTAGCTTGTTTTCTGTTTTGGAGTCTTATGTGAAAATGAGTTTCTGTGGTCTCCTTATACATGTTTTGATGAAGTTTATGTTCATATGAGAAAAAAATGAGTTTTCATTATTGTGTTCCTCATGTTGATTTGCATCTATGATCAGTTGCTTAAATGCTTCATGAGTTAACTTGTTGAGCATGCTTAAATGTGTTCATGAAAAGATTTCCATAAATTGCCTTATGATGTTGTAATGAGCATGTTGTGAGTTGGAGAAGGAAGTTCCTCCAATGAAATGAGAAATGTGAAGTTGATGCATAATGATTTTGTAGACGTAGTTCCTACCTTCTTGTTTGCGTTAAGCCTTTTTGATGTGGATTTGATGTTTTCTCCTATGTTTATACATTATATTGATGTGTCATGATTGTGGGATGCTAGTCATGAGTCGATACCCCTTAATGTGTTTAAAGTGTCATTCAAGGACGAATGTTCCTATCTGGGGGATAATATAATGACCCTAAAAATGAACTAATGAAACTAGAGCCTATCGAATTTGTGTTGAGTTTGTAATGATGTTTCATGTTGTGTAATGTCGTCCCGAGCCTTGTTTGATGGAGTTTAGTGAGTCAACGTCAAGGTACGTGATAGATTCCATTGTTGAAAGACCCTTTATGATGTTCGTTAAGGTTTACAAGGGAAAGTGCCAAGCCAAGGGAGCAGGGCCTAAGCCAAAGGCCAAGGCTGCCCAACCTTGGCCAAGCTCTATCCCAAGTCCACGGACCACTTCACAGTCTGTGGCCTTGACCACGGTCCGTAGAAGTTGCCATGAAGGTCACTTGGTCGCATGGGAGGCAAGGCACTTTAGCCAAGCTACTGCCCTAAATTCACGGACCACTCCATGGCCAGTGGTCTTGACCACAGCCCGTAGAAGTGGCCGTGAAGATGCCTTAGTATCTTGGGGCTTGGCAAGGCAAAAAGGGGACACTGCCTAGGAGTACCACGGGCATCACCACGGGCCATGGTCCCCTTTCACGGACTGTATAAGCGGGCGTGGTCTCTGACGGGGCTGCCCCATTATTCAAAACACCCAAATCAAAACCTCAAATTTCTTCCTCTCTCAATATATTTCTCTCTCTAACTCAAGGAAGAAGAAAACGTGGGAGCTAGGGTTTGGATTCAAGGGTTTTTTCATGAAATTTCTTGGGGAAATCTTAGTAAAAAGTTATGGTGATCCTTCATCTAGGGTTAGTTTTAACCCTAGAGGCAATTTCAAAGAAGTTTTCAATGTTTTCAAAGTTCATGAAAAACCAAGGGTTTTACTCAAAATCATGGGTTCTTTCACCAAACGATTTCAAATGGTTTCTAATGTCATATATTGATTGTATTGATTTTTAATTGGTGATTTATGATGAAAATATTCCATGAACCCATGATTTCTCTCAATTCCTAATTTGTGCCTTTATGAAGTGGGTTTGTTGATTATGAAGGCTTGATTGAAATTTGTCTAAATTGCTTTGGGCTATTGAATTGTATCATTATGTATGCCTTAATTATGGTAAATTGTTGGTGTGTTTATGATTTGAGATTTATCGCCTTGAAGGCAAGTTTTAACTAAATTTCAACTTGAAAGGTGGAGGGGTTTACTTAAAGTATATAAATGTGAATTCAATGAGGTTGAGGTAATCATGTCTTGAAGGTAATTGTGGTTTTATTGAAAGGATAATTCTCAATTTGACACTCATGTACGATGATGATGTAATGTGAAGTGTTGTCTTCTATAAATGGTATATTTTGGATTGGTAGGCTTAGGCATCCTTTCTTGAGTAATTAATGTGTCTTGACTTGATGAATATGAATCGATAGGCTATGGCATTCCTTTCATATATGAGTGATGAATGTGTCTTGACTTGATGGTTATGAATTGATAGGCTTTAGGCATTCTTTTCATAAATGATCTAATGTAATCAAGACTCTAGAATCGATAGGCTAGTGGCATTACTTTCTTAATGAGTCAATGTACCATGAATCGATAGGCTAGTGGAATTCCTTTCATGAGTATAAGAATGTAATGAGGGACCATGAATCGATAGGCTTATAACATTCTTTTGATGGGACCCTAGAGCTATCCTTGAATGTACCATGGATCGATAGGCTTGTAGCATTCCTTCCTTGGGTAATGATGTATTATGGGTTGATAGGCTTATGGCATTCTTCCCTAATATACTAATGTAATGTGAATGAAATAATCTATGGGAATGTAGGCTAAGCACCGAGTGGATATGGTTAATGGAAACTCTCCCAATATGTTAGGTTAGAGTTCCAAGGAACATCTTCCTATCCCATAACTATTTGCCCCCATAGGATATTAGCCAGCGGATTTCATCCAAGCTAAGGATTCATCCGAGCCAATGTTATCATTCTACCTTAGGCAGGTGGAACACCTCTTTATGGTGTGGGACTATATGACACCAGATTCCATGTCTAACTTGCATGGTCTATGTCGGTTAAAAGCTTATTCCCATCATGTGAGATGTGCATTATGGTTTCTTGAGAGGCTCTATGAAGTGTAGGTGGTAGTATGGGATGCCATCTATGCATTGCACTAGTAGGCTTTGATAGGATCATAGTGAGTTCTCTAAGTCTTAATGGCTAATGTATGAAAATCCTCTAAATGAAGCAATTGAAGAATGCTGACTCTTAAATGCTTAATGTGATTTGCATGCCATAATTGGGTAATATTATGAGTTATTTTCCGTTGTCATGCCTTATGAAATGTTATGTCTCTTTTATATGGATATGGTGTAAAGGTGAAAATGAATGGATGGTAAGTTCACTTTTTTGGTGACCTTAATGTGGTGCCTTGGTGTGGATGGTGGTATGGGACGCTATCCATACATTGCACAAGGTATAGCATGAGGGTTACTTAATGTGGAGGTCTAAGGTAAAGGTAATGGTTTAGATGATGATATTGTCTAAATGTCGTATTATGACTTGAATGATGATTATACTTGTATTGTAAGTGTCTTAAGCTAGTGTACATGATATTTTCAAAAGTGGCATAATGCATGGTTTCCAACCAAAATGTCCCTTTTTAAACATGTTTTTGCATGTTCATCATACTTAGTACATTTTGTGTGCTAACCCATATTTTCCTATTTTTACTACAAGTGTAGGTTCCAGCAAGTGATTGGTTCTAGATAGGATTGAAGTGCTTGGATAGAGTTTTCCTCCAAGACTTGGTATGCCCTCATAGGCCGAGGACAAGGACTCTTATTGTTTTCTAGTTCTTTCTTATTTTGAGACTATTGTTAAGACTTCGATTGTAAAGGGTCGTGACTCTATCTTGTTAAAGTTTTGTGTAAGATGGCCATGTGAGACTGTCTTCTGTTGTGTCTTTTGAAAGTTTTCTATGAGTATTGAATGTTTTGAATCGTATGGTTTTAAACATAAAGTTTTAATTCCACACTATTTTCATTATTGAATGCAATGAATGACTACGTTAGTTGAGATGGTCGAACGGGCCTGATATAAAAAGGCCAAGGGTCTTTTCAAATTCAAAAATCAAAACCATTCAAATTAGAGAGCCTTTTCAATGCCTTGCCATTCCTTTATGCATTTTGAGTGATTGTGTGTCTCTTGTGAGAATTTACAAAAGTTGAGGAGTGCATTTTCATCGATTTCATGTCAGCCCAACCCCGATCCCTCATTTTATTGATTGTTTTTAAATGTTAGGGTTGGTGTCTTGGCTTCTTGTTGTTAATCTTGAGTTTAGAATGCATATTGGGTGTGGGCTTGAGCCCTGTAACTGCTACTTTGTGTCTTATTTTGATGGGCAACTTCTTGTTGTTTAAATTGAATTGTGTCAATGAGATTTTGATTTTGAATGTTTGTAAAAGTGTGAATAGTGATTGTGTTTTTTAACTTGTGAAATTAAGTTGCTAAATATGTTGGGTCTAGGCCTAATTGAATGTGGGTGAAATCTCGATTGCCTAGTGTTGACCCAATTGCATGATTTTTTCCAATGGTATATAGAGTGACTACTTTCTTAAGGAAAAATACTCAATTAGTGCAATGCTTCATGATAAATGGAGGAAATTGAGTACCCATGGGTAGAAAAAGCATATAGGTAAATTGTAATGTCGAGGGGAAACTATTATTTGTTGTTTGTGTTGGTTTATCTATGAAAATTAGGCACTGGGCAGAATATTTCCGGTTCGGTGGGATTTTCTTAGCTCGCCAAGGAAGTTAGGTGCATCTGCAAGTAAGATCCAACTCACCTTCGTTAGCTTGTGCTTGGCCATGGGTACTTTCCCATTCGACGTGCTCGTCTTAGTTCGCCAAACCCATTTGGTGTATCGTCTAGTGGGAGAGTATATCGCCCTTTATACTTGTGTTCTTCCCTTTTACATTGTCAATTTCGGCGAACTTGTCTTAGCCCGTCGAAACCAACTCGGCGAATCACAGAGTTGGCATTGACTTTGCCTTTTATGTTTGAGGCCTGAGTAATTTGATACTGTTCGATTCAGCGAGCTCACCGGAGTTCATCGATCCTATTTGGTGATATACCTTCATGTTAGAAGAGCGTCATGAGTGATTTTTAAGTATGATTCAATATGCGTTCAATTTCAACCAACATTCACAAATCCTTGGTTTGAATGTGTGCTTTGCAGGTAATGGCAAGAACGAAAGGTAAACAAGTTGTTCCCTCCGACAATGTAACGGATAGAGAGTCTTCTCCTCCTCTTCCGAAGCAAAATGGAATCTTGATAAATGGGCCTTCTGGGGATTCTCATACTCAACAATCAAATGCTCAGACCCTTACCAACGGGGGTAGGAAAGTGAGGAAGTGATTAACGTTTCAAGCACACCTCATCCAATTCTAGCTGCAAACGATCGTTAAGCAGTATAAAACCTAACAAATGAGTAAGGGTCGAACCTACAGGGAGCGGTACGTGTTCAAAGTTCAATTATGAATTACAAATATGATCTAATAGCAATAGGAATAGATATTATCGGAAAAGACATATAAACAAGTCAAAAGGGGTGAAACGAATGTCAAATGGAGGGTTTTAGTTTGTAATTATCAACTACAAAGCAGCCAAACAATGATGAAATAACAATAAGGAGAGGAATTCTCGGGATGCGATCGATTATAGGAAAATTTTGATATATGGGTAATTAAAACTACTAGTAAATAGCTAAAAATAAGTGGGTAGGATAGACTATAATTGAAATAGCTTTATCTCGAACAACTATTCTGCTTCAAGTGATTTCTCTCGAACATCAACAAGAATAGCAATTAAGAACAGCCAACAACCTTAATACATCTTCTCTCTCGAGTAAGATGGGTAGGATTGGGCTTAGGATTCACTCTGTCGAACTGAACCCAAATTAACCCAATACATACAAACCATTAATAATAAGCCTTTGACCCAAAACATCTTTCTCGAGCAAGTTAAGAACACAAAATTAGAACTGCATTTGCAACTACAATTCATTAATTATACCTCAGCTAATGATTAAACCCAATTCAATATAGCATTTAAACTAGAAATTAGCAATACCCATAAACTAATTCAACTCATAATCACATTATCACAACCGAAGAATTGGGGTTTTAGCCAAACATCATAAAAGAGTAAAAACAGTTACCAAATCGATTAGCCATCAACTGGGTAAGAGTAATTAAGCCTTTGCAATGCTCCAATTTGCAAAAAATTAGAAGCCCACTTGCAAAATCTCAAAATTGAGTCTCAAAGAGCCTTCAAGTCTACTAAGAAACTATTCAGCATAATAAGTTAACTGTTCAAATTCTAATTTAAAGTCGCCAACAATAAGCCACGAAGGGCCATTAGGCGAGAATATATCACAAAGGTCCGGGCTAGAAACCTACAAAAAAAGTGTAGTAGCAAGGGGTGAGTACCAAACCACGCGGTACTCAACAAGTAAACCTCTAAACAAAAGCTAAGGGGATAGAATACGGGTACTCCTTACACCCCAACCGAACCTCCACAACTACAACATGTATAACATCAGCCCAACCTAACCGTTCACAATTCACATAGCACAAATCTCAACATCAACATTATAACAATCACATATGCTCAACAACAAGCTTAATATTAATAAATTACAATCTCCACGACTACAACCTGCTTAAAACCAGCCCAACCTAACCGTTCACAATTCACATAGCACAAATCTCAACATCAACATTCTAACAATCACATATTCTCAACAACAAGCTTAATATTCATAAATTACAATCTCCACGACTACAACCTGCTTAAAACCAGCCCAACCTAACAGTTCATAATTCACATAGCACACAGCTCAACAACAACACTCTAACAATTACACATCCTCAATAACAAGCTCAATATTCACCATATCAAAGTTCCACAGAAAGGCACTTACAAGATCAATAAAACACAATATCAAGTTCACTAATGATAAATATGTGCAATGCAATGGAATGCAATGTCAAGTATAGTGATGCATGTCTGACCTATTGATACACACCCGCTGTCTCTCAGTCTGGGACCCATGGGGGACATATCTGTCCATGCATCCATCGCGGCGCGCGATACGACCCTCAATAATAGTAACCATCCCGGCACGCGATACGTCCCTCGAAATATAGTATCCATCGCGGTGCGCGATACGTCCCTCGAAATGGTACATCCTCTTTAATTTCTTATTCTTTCTCAATGCACATAACATTTGTCACAACCATGTCTCAGAACAATGCAAATGACATGTTTACATAAATAATGAGGAGATGACCATTTTCATAACATTGCACAATTCACAACAACACAATCATGATACAACATCAACAATGATTCAACAAACCATTCTCAACACATCACAAATAATTAATCACATTACATTTTATTATCCCTTATTCCTCATTAGAATTAATCAATGTGGACAAGTCAACCCATCAGCAAGTCTCATTACCCCCAAACACATATTACAAGGAAATACACGAATTCCATACACTTAACAAGGGCTTAGAAATCCACTTGCCTCAATTAATTCGCAATTCACTTCGAGACCTGAGCCTTCCCTTTTCGTTGAGCTTCCAAATCAATACAATCTATTCAAGTACATATTCACAATAA
>JAJOOS010081647.1:0-12482 GCA_029582725.1 Solanum chiquidenum | reverse complement strand
AGAGGAAACCGAAACTGTGAATCTCGGAGATGAAGAATGTGTTAAAGAAGTAAGAATCAGTGTCCATCTGATTGAAGCCCAAAGAAGAGACCTGGTTCATTTGCTCAGAAAGTACATTGATGTATTTGCCTGGTCTTACAGAGATATGACAGGATTGAGTACGAATATGGTATCCCACAAGTTGCCGATTAATCCAGACTTCAGTCCAGTAAAACAAAAGACTCGAAAATTCAAGCCTGAGTTGAGTTTGAAGATCAAAGAGGAGATTACCAAACAGATCGAGTCTCAAGTAGTGGAGGTGACGCAATATCTGACTTGGTTAGCCAACGTTGTTCCGGTTGCCAAGAAAGACGGAAAAATTAGAATTTGTGTTGATTACAGAGATCTCAACAAAGCTAGGCCGAAAGATAATTTTCCATTGCCGAACATTCACATTCTCATTGATAACTGTGCTAAGCATGAGATGCAGTCATTTGTGGATTGTTATGCAGGTTATCATCAGATCCTGATGGATGAAGAAGATGCAGAAAAGACAGCTTTCATTTCGCCTTGGGGTGTATATCATTATCGGGTGATGCCTTTTGGTCTCAAAAATGCCGGTGCTACTTATATGAGAGCTACGACAACCATCTTCCATGATATGATTCATAAAGAGATCGAGGTGTATGTAGATGATGTCATAATCAAGTCCCGCGAGAGTTCGGATCACTTGACTCACTTGAGAAATTTTTTTGATCGTCTACGCCGATACAATTTGAAGTTAAATCCCGCCAAGTGTGCTTTTGGAGTGCCAGCTGGCAAGATGTTGGGATTTATAGTCAGCAGGAGGGGCATTCAGCTTGACCCTTCCAAGATCAAGGCGATCCAGGAATTACCTCCTTCGAGGACCAAGAAAGAGGTGATGAGTTTTCTGGGAAGGTTAAACTACATCAGTCGATTTATAGCCCATTCCACCGTGGTGTGTGAGTCAATCTTCAAGTTGTTGAAAAAGGATGCCTCGACCAAGTGGACTGGAGAATGTCAAACTGCTTTTGATTCCATCAAGAACTATTTGTCCAATCCACCGGTGTTGGTCCCTCCACGAGAAGAGAGTATGTTATTGTTGTATTTATCGGTCTCGGATAATGCATTGGGATGCATGCTTGGTCAACATGATGAGACTGGGAAGAAAGAGCGAGCCATCTACTACTTGAGCAAAAAATTCACTCCATGTGAAGCTCATTACACTCTCTTGGAGAGAACGTGTTGCGCTTTGACCTGGATTGCTCAGAAGTTGAGACATTATTTGTCTTCTTATACAACATATCTTATCTCCCAAATGGATTCGTTGAAGTATATTTTTCAGAAAGCAATGCCGACCGGGAAGTTGGCTAAATTGCAAATGCTTTTGAGTGAGTTTGATATTGTGTATGTGACCTAGAAGGCGATTAAAGCCAAGCCTTAGCCGATCATCTTGCGGAGAACCCAGTTGATGAAGAGCATGAACCGCTCAAGACTTATTTTCCCAATGAAGAAGTTTTGTTTGTGGGTGAATATATTTCTGAAGCATACCCTGGTTGGAGAGTATTCTTTGATGGAGCGGCGAATCACCAAGGGAAAGGTATCGGAGCGGTTTTAGTATCAGAGTCCGGTTAGCACTATCCTATGGCAGCTAAACTCTGATTTAATTGCACGAATAACATGGCTGAGTATGAAGCTTGTATCCTCAGTTTGAAGATGGCCATCGACATGAATGTTCATGAGCTGTTGGTTATTGGAGATTCAGATCTGCCGATTCACCAAGTTCAAAGAGAATGGGCCATGAAGAACCCAAAGATCACACCGTATGTGCAGTATATACAGGAGTTGTGCAAAAGATTCCGGAATATTGAGTTCAGACACACTCCCAGGACACAGAATGAGTTGGCTGATGCTCTCGCCACCATTGCCTCGATGATTAAACATCTAGATACAAGTTATATTGATCCCTTGGATATAGAGGTAAAAGAGCAGCTTGTCCATTGTTCACATGTTGAAGCAGAACCAGATGGTTTGCCTTGGTATTTTGACATCAAGAAGTATTTAGAAGACGGAACTTATCCTGAGAATGCAACGTTCAACCAGAAGAAATCAATACGCCGTATGGCCCTCAATTTCTTTGCAAGTGGGGAAATCCTTTACAGGAGGACTCCAGATTTAGGTCTTCTCAGATGCGTTGATGCTAATGAAGCTGCAAAGCTTCTGGAACAGATTCATACCGGAGTTTGTGGTACTCACATGAATGGGCTCACTTTGGCAAGGAAGATACTTCGAGCCGGTTATTTTTGGATGACTATGGAGCATGATTGTTGCAAGTTTGTGCAGAAATGTCATAAGTGTCAAGTGCATGGTGAATTGATTCGAGTTCCGCCTCACGAACTTAATGCTATGAGTTCACCTTGGCATTTTGTAGCTTGGGGAATGGATGTCATTGGTCCAATAGAGCCAGCCGCCTCTAACGGACACAAATTCATTTTGGTTGCCATCGATTACTTCACCAAGTGGGTGGAAGCAGCTTCATATAAGTCGATAACCAAGAAGGTTGTAGCTGATTTTGTTCGCAACAATATAATATGTAGATTTGGAGTGCCAGAATCCATCATTACTGATAATGGAGCGAATCTCAACAGTCACTTGATGAAAGAGATATGTGAACAATTCAAGATTACTCATCGAAACTCAACCGCCTATCGTCCCCAAATGAATGGAGTTGTAGAAGCTGCCAACAAGAACAAAAAGAAGATTTTGAGGAAAATGACTGATAATCGCAGAGGTTGGCATGAGATGCTACCGTATGCTTTGTTAGGTTACCGAACGACTGTCAGAACATCAGTTGGAGCCACTCCATATTTGCTAGTATACGGAACAGAAGCAGTTATACCTGCAGAAGTTGAAATACCTTCATTGAGAATAATCCAAGAAGCTGAATTGAATGATGCTGAATGGGTTCGCAAGCGGATTGATCAGTTAACCTTGATTGATGAGAAGTGAATGGTTGCCGTTTGTCATGGTCAACTATATCAACAAAGAATGATTCGTGCTTTCCACAAGAAAGTAAGAGCCAGAATATTTGAAATCGGTCAATTAGTTCTCAAACGCATTTTCCCTCATCTGGATGAGTACAAAGGGAAATTCGCACCAAATTGGCAAGGACCCTATATGGTTCGCAAAGTGTTATCTGGAGGTGCCTTGGTCCTGTCGGAGATGGATGGCACCGAATGGCCAAAACCGATCAACTCAGACACTGTCAAGAGATATTATGTGTGAAGATTTCAGCTTGTATTTCCGTCATTTCCTTGTAATCGTTCTATTTGCTTGTAATTACTTTGTTTAAAATCTATCCATTTGTAATGAACTACGTCTGACCTTAATTCTCGAAAAATGAGATACGTAGGCGGCCTATGTCGTCCTCGGTCACCCCATCATATATTTTCAATATTTCCCTTTTATACTTGAACTACGTTCGACCTGAATTCTCAAGAATGAGATACGTAGGCGGTCTATGTCGGCCTCGGTGGGTTTCTTTGTAAATTTTCTTATTTTTGTTCACCCTCGAGAAGGGGGGAACTACGTTTGACCTGATTCCTGCCTCAACGGGATACGTAGGCGCCACAATGGCTCGGTCATATTTCCCGTAAGATTTCTATTTCTCTTTACAATAGAAACTGGGACAGAATTTTTGAGAAGGACTCAAAAATTCTCAAGAAGAAGATCTCTTCAACAAAGTCGAGACTGAAGTTACTTTGAGATTTGCAACTGGGACATAATTTTTGAGAAGGTGTCAAAAATTCCGTGATTAATCACCAACGGTTAAAGATAAGCCAAGACAGTTAACTGGGACAGAAATTTTGAGATGGACTCAAAATTTCAACAGGGTTTATTGACAGTTTAGAACAACTTTGAAAACTCCCCAACAAGTAATCAGATGGACCTCGATGCATCAACTCCAAATGGCATTCATTAAGCTTGACGTGACATGACACTTGGCAATGACTTGTTCCAAACATTACTTTTGAAAATCTATCTTCCTTAAAAACATCCCCTACATGTTTCAATTATTTTATTGCATAAAAATATTTTGTCTTATCTATCAAGAAGCGGGAGATGGGAGAAATCAACCAGAGATAACAAGACAAGGAGCAGACAACCGAAGAGATCAACACAGATCAGTTCATTTTTAAACTAACAATTTTTCTGTGGGTGCAGGTCTATAGGTTGCCTCAAAATCAGCATATTCTTCCATTCCATGAATATGGAGAAGTCAAAGCGGCAAGAAGCTCCCCAAAATTGACAATTTTCCTGTGGATGCAGAAAATATTTTATACTGCTTATATAAAAGATTTTGGAATATGAATAGCATTATGTCATTCAATTCCCAACAAGGCGAGGTCCATAATGAATATGCAATTATGTTCAGAGATGGAATAAACGAAAACCACGAAGAGAGCAATATTATTATTTTTCAGCAACTAAAGATACCTGGAAGACGTTTATATGCATTATATTACCGGATGTGATAATATTTTTACCCTGAAGGTTATTTATATTGTATCGTCGAATGAAACGATACCACTACCTGGAGAGTCATTTACATCGTATCGTCGAATGAAACGATACCACTACCTGGAGAGTCATTTATATCATATTGTCAAATGAGATGATACCACTACTCCGAGGGTCCTTTTTATTTATATTGTCGATTGAGACGATATTGCCATCCAAAAGATACCCAGAAGATCACTTGTGTTGCTCGGTGAAGCATTATATTCGTCTGGTACCAGGGATGGCATCATCAGAAGAGAAAGAAATCATGCATTGCAAGAGAAGGAAATCATGCATTGCGGGAGAAATAAATCATGCATTGCAAGAGAAAGAAGTCATGCATAGAGAGAGAAAGAAGTCATGCATCGCGGAGAAGTCATGTATGGCAAGAGAAAGGAGATCATGCATCGCGATAAAGAGAAGAGTCATGCATCGCGGGAAAGAGATTCATGCAAAGCAAGAGAAGGATTCATGCATTGCGAAAAAGAAGTCACGCATCGCGAGAGAAAAGTCATACACCGCAAGAAGAAGGATTCATGCATCGCAAGGGAATATTCATGCATTTCAAGATGAGATTCATGCATCGCGGGAAAAATCCATGCATCGCGGGAAAGAAAGTCATGCATCGCAGAGGAAAATTCATGCATCGCGGAAAACAGATTCATGCATCGCGAGAAAGAGATTCATGCATTACAAGAGAAGATTCATACATTTGAAGAGAAGATTCATGCATCGCAAGAAAGGAAATCATGCATCGCGGAAAAGAGTCATGCATCGCAAGAGAAAGAGGTTATGCAACACAAGAGAAAGATTTACCATTCACAAGAGAATCAACATCAACTGCATCATTTTCCTTTGCAAAGACGACATCAAGAGAACTGCCAACATATTACACCAGCCTATTTTATCACTTTGACATCAAAAGAATACTACATTGAAGATTATATGGCAAATATGAGACACAAGCTTTATTTGCTTTACGTCAAACTCGATGGAGTTGACGTCAAACGTTCAAGGAGAGAAATTAAGTGCCAACACGATAAAAGACACTATCTCTCCATTTGAATTGCATTTTTATGCTAATGAGTTTTATCTCAGTCTTTATCGAGAGCATTCGAGAGGATAGATTCTCAAAACAAACCACAGGTGCGGGCGACATCAAAAAGGATGCAGCACAACGTGGATTTTTTTCTTAGCAGCGAACTGGGACATAGTCCAAAGAGTAGTGCCAAACTCTTAGGACGCGAGCGGAGGAGCGAATTCCACCACCATCAAACCACACCCCTATCAGAAGGCATGTGGGTTTTTCTTTAAGTTTCCTAGTTTCAATTTCGCATCCAAAAAATTTTGGTCTCTACTGGAAGTAGCTTTCCAATCTGAGTGACAATGCACCAAGAGCTTTGGAAATTATGTCCGTGTAAGTTCTTAATTATGGGTGTGAAGTGCACCACATTCATGGCTAAGAGGTTGCAAGCCTCCTTTTCATACTCGACACATTTGTCACTCCTCCAAAACCAAAGGTTATCTTGCATAATAGATTTCCTTTTCAACCGATTGAGTTGAACTACAAGCAGCCTGATTCCCTAAGTTAGGGATATGTAGGCGGAATCAGTGTTGAAAACTCGGATGTATTCCAACATTCACCCTCAAATCTTATTCCCGAGTGTTTCGGTCCCTTCATAATTTGATAGCGGAATGACTTATGAATTCTTTCAAAATCATGCGTGAAATCAAGCGTATCAAACTACAAGTGGCCTGAGTTCTCATATATCCTGAGATATGTAGAAAACCCATTTTTCGGGGTTTGGCCATAATCCCCAAAGTCCGTACCAAATCCCTCTCCTAAAGGATGAAGATGTGGTCGGTCAAAATTGGATTAGTCAATTTCATTTTCCTCGAATTTCTTGCATCAATCCAAGTAAGATGAGGGACAGTTGTTGACACCTAATTTTGACCCTCCACGATAAGAATTAATTTGCGAGCTTCCTTAATTCCAAACGATTTGAAATAACTAATTTTATAAAAATTCAGAATATGTTTCAAGATATTTTAAGAATTTTATTCACTTTTATAATATTTTAAATAATAAATAGGTTTTATATTGTTACGTGTGTAACTAATATATTTTATAAACACTTGAAAACTATCTTGAAAAAGATTTTTTTTTAATTATTATTATTATTATTATTTTAACGTTAAACGCTTTATTAATCTAATTTAGTTTGAATTATAGCTATGTTGTTGAATTCATTATTTTTATTAAGTTGATTATTTCATTTCGTTGAGATTAAGAAACTCGTTAATTAATTAATGTTAATTCATCTTATTCGAACTTTAAACCGAATTTGCAAATCAACTCAATTTGGTTAACTTCTTAAATTCAATGGGAAATCCTTTCACTCCCTTCCCTAACTCATTATCAACCTTATTTTGGGCCTAATTTTAATTCAATTCAAAGCCCATTACATTAATTCAATAATTTCCCTACCAATTCCAACAACAATTCCCAGCCCACCGCCTCAATCCTTATAACTTACCACCATGGTTATGCATAAAGCAGGAAAATTTTATTTTATCAATGCTTATTCCCGGTCCTAGAAATCCTGAAGATGCAATTGATGTTTATCTCCAACCTTTGATTGATGAATTAAAAGAATTATGGGAAACTGGAGTTTGTACCTTTGATGCGTCCACTAAACGGAATTTCACGTTGCATGCTGCTTTATTATGGACCATTAATGACTTTCCAGCTTATGAAAATTTATATGGTTGGAGTACAAAAGGAAAATTGGCTTGCCCATGTTGTAATAGAGAAACTTTCTCAAAAAGATTGACAAATGGTAAAAAACAGTATTTTATGGGTCATAGACGCTTTCTTCCTCTTAATAACAAATGGAGGAACGATAAGAAGTCATTTGATGGTACTACAGAGTAGGGATTACCTCCAAATACATTATCTATTGATGACATACTTGATCAAGTGGCTGATTTAGATGGGTTACCTCTAACAAATGATCAAAAGAAGAAGATTAAAGTATCACATGATAGTAGAGGTGATAATTGGAATAAGAAGAGTATATTTTTTGACCTTCCATATTGGAAAATGTTGTTGTTGCGGCATAATTTAGATGTGATGCACATTGAGAAGAATATATGTGATAATATTTTGGGAACAATCTTAAATATCAAAGGCAAAACAAAAGACACCTTGAGTAGTCGTTTGGATTTGCCAGAATTGAAGATCATGAAATAATTACATCCAAAAAGAAATGGAGAAAAATATGAGTAACCGACAGCATGTTTCACATTATCTCCTGAAGAGAAGCACATGTTTTTAAGTTTTTTGAAGGATTTAAAGGTTCCAGATGGATTTTCGTCAAATATTTCTCACTGTATCAATATGAAAGATCACAAAATCTCAGGATTAAAAAGCCATGATTGTCATGTTCTTCTTCAACATTTAATCCCACTTTCCATACGTAGTATGCTATGCATTGAAGTGCATGAGGCGCTAATTGAGTTGTCATTGTTTTTCAATCTTCTTGGAGCAAAGTGCTTAAAACTTGAGGAGTTGGAACAAATAGAAGCACAAATTCCTAAAACTCTATGCAAGTTAGAAAAGGTTTTCATTCCTGCATTTTTTGATGTCATGGAGCACTTGCCAATTCATTTAGCTAATGAGGCTATGATTGGTAGACTTGTTCAATACCGAACAATGTATCCCGTGGAGCGATGGTTATATTTTTTGAAGCTTTTTATTCGTAATAGATCTTGCGTTGAAGGATCTATTGCAGAGGGATATATAGCAAATGAATTTACAACTTTATGTTCAAGGTATTTGCATACAATGGAAACAAAATTTAATCTCCTTGAACGAAACTATGATGGGGGTGCTATAGAATCTAATGGAGGTTTAATGATCTTCTATCAACCTGGAAAATCTTTAAAAGGTGGCAAGACACACCTACTTGATTTTAAAGAATTGGAGCAAGCCCATATTTATATTTTGAAGAATTGTGATGAAGTTCAACCATTTCTCGAGTAAGTAATGACTTTTCAAAATAATCATCTTATCACTTCTTTAGAATTATTATTAAATCCTTATTTCTTATTATCGTTCCTCTTCTATAGAGAGTTTTCTCAAATTCCAGGTGATTCCTCTCAAAAAAAAATCGGATAGGCAATTCAACAGTTGGTTTAAAGAAAAGGTGAATATTGTTTAAAAACTTTTATTTTCAAATCATATAGATAATATTTTCTAAACTATGCTCTTAATCATTATAGATTGAAGGATTATGCAAACATAACAATAGTAAGAAAATGGCAGATTTACTCACAATATCACGTGGTCCAATGAAATATGTGACAAGATTCAAAGGCTACATTATTAATGGAAATAGATTTCATGTACAAGATTATGATAAAGGTTTGAGGAAACAAAATTGTACGATAGTTGTTGTTGGTGAGACTGATGAAGAAGATAAAACCATTGATTACTATGGCGAACTAACAGATATTCTTGAATTACAATTTATTGGCGGGAGAAGGCTGGTTTTGTTTAGATGTATGTGGTTTGATGTATATGACAATGAAAGGGGATTAAAATTGATGAATATGACTTTGTAAGTGTTAACCCCCAACGATTTTTGAAAACCGATGAGCCTTTTGTGTTAGCCAATCAAGCATCACAAGTATTTTATGCTAAAGATCATTCTAATAAAGGCAATAATATGGTGCAAAAGTTTCTTCCTCGTGATTATTTTGATGATGTGCAAAAGAATGATAATGATTTCAAGGATTTACATGATTCAATTGATAGGAAAATAAAAAGAACTCATCTAGGTTTGGAATAGTTGATGCTTATAGTTTTTCAATTACATGTACATATTCTAAATATTATTTACGTAACTTTGATCAGTTGAAGTACTTAGAGAGAATAAAGGTTTATCCAACAATAATATCTTCTTATTTACTTTGTACATAATGAATAGAGACAATGTGTAGTAGCATTTAGCTTTTGTTTTTTTATCCTAATTAACTATTTTTGTATTTGTTCTAAGTTAATATGCATCCTAAAGATACTTCTCTAAAAGTACTCTACTACTGGATTTTATGGTAGGATGACATGAATACTTCAAAATTTAAGAAGTCTGAAATGGGATCAATGATGATTCCACAAATTGAACTCATTTAGGGTTATATTTTAATAGAAATTGTGTCCTCAAATGCTTATTTTATCTCAATATCTGATGAAAACACTTAACTTTCAGGTATTTGAAGTTTGAAGGAAAGCATGGACACTACATCGCAAAAAGGAATGAAAAGGCTGAAAAGAACAAAGAAATGAAAGCCTAAGGATAGCCGAGTCCACTTGGCGAGTCGCCGAAGGGTCTTACTTCACCTTTTGTTCCAGTGTGCTAATCCCTGACCTTTCCTAGTCGGTGGAAAAATGGAGCAGTCGGTGTATCGCCGAGAAGTTCCGCGAGGCAGTACTATGTCACCCAATGACCCAGAGCACGATGATGTTGAAGGATGGTGCATGATGGCGATGAGAGTTGATCGGTGATTCCCACTAATGTCACTGAATTATCCGCTGCAACACAGATTTTTGAAAACTATAAATACTCGCTGAGAGTTGTAGTTTAGTATCAGATTTTTAAGTCTGGAACAAATTAATATAATTTTTAGTACTTTTCATTTTTGCTCTGAGTTTGAGAGGGTTTTGAAAACTTGAAGAAGAAGAGGGTTTCATCTCCAAGGATTTGGACTTGGGTCTCTTGGATTCTTCATTCTTGGCCTGTAACAAGACTCAAATCTTCATACCCATTTGAATACAAGCTCATTTAGATATAAATTTCTATCTCTTGATGTGTGGCTAAAAACCCCAATTCTTGGGGTGTGATTTTGTGAATATGGGTTAAGATTGTTGTTGGGTCTTGCTTGCTGATAGATTAGATGTAGTTTAATGGTAATTTCATCTAGTAGTTGTGGTTGAATCTTACAAATTTGTAGTTTCAAATACAAGTTTATTTATGTGTTTTTGGCCTGCTCAAGAGAGAAGTCGTGAAACCCAGACTACTAGATTGATGGCCTAAGGAGTGGGTCGACATAAGGTTCATCTCGAGAGAATGAACCCTAGTCTCATATCCTAACACTCAGCTCGAGAGAGTGAGTGGGGTAAGGCATAGGTTGGTCTTCATGCGGCAAGTGGGTGTCCGAGAAGAACTCATTTGAAACGGGGTAAGTTGCTCGAGAGAGAATTTATTCCCACGTAAATCTTAGCCTAGTCACTATTGCTCTATAAATTTTCTATCAAAATCATGTACCCAATGATTTAGATTAACACATATTCCGGTCACATCCAAAGAATCCCCTCTCATTACTTAGAAATCTTTGTTTATTTTACTGTTTTTACTTACTAGTGACAAAAACCCCATTGTTAATTGACACTCTTGTGTCGCCCCATTTAATTTACAATGTTTTAATCATTAATGTCTTTAGCTATGACTAATTAGAACTAATTTTATTTTTCTATTAATTCTCAAAACCACTCCATTGGGACTCTACCCCAACCCTTGGTTGGGTTATTATACTATTGCACGATCATAGACACCCGAACTGTAAGGCGTGTCGTTGATTACGCAAAACATCAATCAAGTTCAAAGAATTTTAAGCGATCATTCCTTCCATCTGGTGCTTTAGCGAGGGGACGAGGCCAAAGCCTCAAATCGATGGGCTCTGTAAGAGTAACTGCTGAAAAGAGAAACTTGATTGATCAAACAGACATAACGCTAGAGACTATGAGAAGCAAATCATGTATTGTATTTTATTTTCTCAAGCTATACATATATACTTTTAGGTGATTATGTCTTATTTTCTCATGCTATAGATGTCTGTACATTGAGTTTTCTTACGTAAACAGATACTATCATTTCCAAATAGTAATGTGGATTTCCATTTTGTCCCTGCTCTCTAATCTTGAATAGTTTTGAAGGATGTTTTGTTTAAGTTGATTCCAGCTCTAACTTTAGGAAAGTGAACTTCCATAGTAATTTTGAATAGGTCTAAATTGATGTTTGTTTAAGTTGATTAATTTTAGAAAAACTTGTATGGAGAAGCCTCAGAGAAGAAATCAGGTTATTAGTTGTACTGATTAACTTGTTTGAATTGTAGAAAAGGAAATCGTACATAACTTTACATTTGGGGGCTCTGTTAAAGAAAGTATTGTAGGAGGAAGCGTCGAAAAGAGCACAATGGTTGGAAACAACAAAGGTTTAAATTCTGCAACATATACTCAAAATGTCATTGCGTAAAAGATTAATGTCGTCCCTCCTGGTTTTGATGCACTAGAAGATGAAACTTCCTTTCCTAATGATGATCTCGAAGTAATGCAAGAGACTGTGACAAGCAACCCAGGTTTCTAATCTTATTTCATTTTCTTAGTATGAAAAAATTATTATTGTTAGAAGATTAAGATTGTATAATATTTGAATTGTAGCAAAGGAGAATGGGAAGAACATTACATTTGTGTTCTCTGTTAAAGGAAGTAATGTTGTACAGAGAACTTCTATTGGAAAAAGTAAAAATTATTGTGTTCCATCTTCTGATAAAAGTGAACTAGCACAAAATAAGAACCTTATACAACCTGGTTTTGATCCAATAGAGGTTGATAATTTCTTTCCTCGTGATGATCTTGAAGTAATGGGATGAGGAAACAGATTTACATATATGTTCTTTGTAAGAGGAGGCATCAGAAAGAGAATAATGATTGGAAACTACAACGGTTTAAATTCTCCAATATATACTCAAAATGTCATTGCGCGGAAGATTAATGTCGTCCCTCCTGGTTTTGATGCACTGGAAGATGAAACTTCCTTTCCTAATGATGATCTCGAAGTAATGCAAGAGACTGTGACAAGCAA
>JAJOOS010081646.1:0-39791 GCA_029582725.1 Solanum chiquidenum | reverse complement strand
TGGCTATCCTAATAAGTGAAACACATGCAAATAACCACAACATTATAAAACAAACATATATATACCGAACATATACAATATTAGTCATTTTTTCAAGATCAATGTGGCATCCCACGTTCTCAATAATACACATTGGTTATCAATTTAGAGTAACATACAGTCTTCCAATATCAATCATCATTATATATGAACGTAATCATCACAAGTAGATACACAACCCAATTCAATGGTTCTCTCACGGAACCCAATTCAATGGTCCTCTCATGGAACCCATACCCAAATTGTTAGCATATCGGAATGTGGTACCCGGTCCAATATTATTTATATCGGAACGTGGCAACCGATCCCATGTTTATGTCAGAACGTGGCAACCGATCCCATGTTTATATCGGAACGTGGCAACTGATCCCATGTTTATGCCAGAACGTGGCAACCGATCCATTCAACAAACCACAATCACAATGTATATTCTCACAATCATACAACAAGAGGTGATTCATGACATACCATTATTCAATTATCCTCATTTACTATTAGGGTGATCAATAATGCAACATTCACATACAAACATGTATTATAATGAGTAATTACAAACATATATCACACCAACATGAAATCACAACCATTACCTACCTCGAATCCAAGCTTGAATCCCCTAAGGCACTTGAATCTTTCTTTTCGGATTCTTCTCGCTTTTTCGTGGTCTAAAAATATACAATTAGCACAATGATCAACAATCAAACGTCTAATTATCCGAATTATAGCAAACTCAATAACCCTAGACCAAACCCAAGATCCTAATACCCAATTTAGGATTTTTTTCACCATTGGTTTCAGATCAAAATCATTCTGCCATAATAATTACCTATGAATTTACATTCTACGGATCATAAAAATGGATTCGGGGAGTGAAAACCTTACATTTAGCCTCACGAATAATGGAAAACTATCAAGAAAACCCCTGGGGTCGTTCCTTAATTACCTCTCAAAGTCGAAAAGTGCAGAATAAAATATTTTTGGGGTTTTATTTCCGACTTAAGTCGCGTTTGTCCCACTACGATGGGACCCATCCCGCTACAGCGGCAACCATTCCGCTACGGCGGCATGCACAGAGACATAATGCTGGAATTTGAATTTTAAGCCCCCATTTCACAACACACCTTCAACCCTTGATATTTAAAAACCACCCGTTCATGCTAAAGATCATTTTCGGGAGTTATACTCACCCGAATTCAATTATGTAAAGTCGTACGGGTTCCTTAACGTCTTAACTATCTATTCATGTAATCAAAATCATAATTAAATCACTAGTTGTTACCAGATTTCCCTAGACTTTACTGACTCCGATTTCGTCCAAATCTAGACTAGGTTAGGAAATTTCAAGTTACTACCAAAAGTTTTCTGACCCCAATTCTTACTCTATTGGCTTTTCCTAACGACAGAATCAGGTCGTTATAATAGATATCAATTTACCTATCACTCGTCCCAGAGTGATCAACTAGAAAAGATTGGAGATACTTGTCTCGCATGTCCTTAGCTTCCGAACATCGCGATCAAGAATTTCAACCGATTCTTCCTCATACCGAAGGTCTTGTTTAACAATATTGAGTCTCATTTTATGATATAATCTCCATCCCCAAACCAACCAATTGAATACCTACACATCCTTTCATACAATGCCTCAATGAAGTCATCACAATACTCGAGTGATAATTATTGTTATATGTACACTTAACTAACAACAAAGTTATTCACAATAACCACCAAAGTTGATCGTACACATGTCTGCAACATGTTATCAAGGACTTTGACACAAATATCAGGACGAATCATTTCTCACATATCTATGATAACATTCTAAATCAATACTCGCTACAATTAGAGATGGACCTGAACAAACCAACACACACTCATAATACTCAAACAATCATAGTTTTTATCAACATCTCTTTCTCACAATATAAATTTCCATGAGCTTAAGTTATAAAAAATTGATCTTTAGACATCAGATACTCATCAAGGGATATGTCCAAGCATACAAACCCTCTAACAACACTAGCGAAATGTTTTTAGATTTAGTAATTTTAGATTACCTCTTAAGAATAATAGAATTGGATCCAATGATCCCCGCATTCAACCACACACAATCGATACATAACCTCGACGACTAGATGAATATTAAGATTGTCGGACAATCGTATATACGCATGGTAGCTATTTTACAATCTCTCATAAGCAAGGTGGTACATGTAGAACCACTGAAATACTTTAACAACTCCAAGACAACTCCATATAAGTCATCTGAAATAACCAAGTCTTCCCAATCATCCCACTCAACCAAGAGAAGATCGCAAGATCGGTACACCCGGTCCACTACTAGGAATCCATCCACAAAAGTAAAAACACACTTGAGCATAGCTAGCTACTCATACTCACAACCATGTACGAAATGAAATAGATAGTCACATAAGAATTTATCGAATAACACTAAAGGTTTTAATTTGAAGAGTCGATACCAGTCATTTCCATTCACTTGACTCCACCTACTTTTCACATCATTCCACTGAAGTCCACACTCTCAATACTAACAACTATCATTAACACTCCGACCATTTATCTCACTCTAAACTAACACTTTTACATGAAAATCTTTCTTAGGTACTTTAACAATCAAAAGTAATAAACTTTACGACTCAAATTAGGTGTAAGTCCTTTCAAATGCTCAATATCTGATACAATTGATCATTTATCACCTTGTTAATTCATACCTTGACAAAATATCTCACCACGAATGTAGACTTACAATGAAAAACATGATATGTAAATTCAACCGTATAATACAATTCCCTTATCTATCAACATTATCTTGTACCTTAAAGATTTTTATGAATTCATGGATCTTCACTTATCATTGATCGCATCTCCATCGTACTCATTATTAAACTCAAAATAAAACCAAAGCACTTATCATCACACTTGAGCGAATGTATGTACACTCATTTCTCAAGTCTTTTCCAATAGTTTTTAACCAAATCGGATGGACTTGTGACACTATTACCATAACCACAACAAAACGAATGAAATTACGCATCTCTGAACCCAATTATCTACCCCTCTGAAGATATCTCTTTAGTTTTTGCAATCAAATAAAATATTCTTGATCTCGCCTCTCTCTAAAGGCTGTACTACATCCCACTATTTTTCTTCATTATGACTCTAGCTCTTTAATTTCTATTTGAATGGTATCCTACCATCTCTTAAAACTTGCCATACAACCATGTTACTCACCAAATATTAGAAAACCACAACCTTAGATACTCGCAAGTCGTAATTACTATACACAAATTCGCTTAACCAACATTTTGTTATATAGTTGCATCCCGTCACAATCCATCACGAACTCTTATTACCATTACACTCAGTCAGCCTTGACTATCACTACAAAGCGAACCTTTCATCAACACGACACCTTAAACTCAGGTATACTCATCAAATTCAAAGGACTAACCCCATTTTTATATGCACCTTCGTGCTAAATACTTCAATTTCCTTCACCCAGATATACTCAATGGGACATTCTTTATCCATAAGCTAGTCATTCCGGTATCAATTCACCCCTTTATGGCTTAAGATAAATTCACCAGTCCTGCTACCATCCTCCTTTTTCTTAACAAACAAAACAGGAGCACCCCACGGGGAAGTACTAGGACGGATGAAACTTTTATCATGAAGCTCTTGGTTTTAAGCCTTAAGCTCTCTTTATTCTGCTGGAGCCATAGGATACGGAGGGATGGAAATGGGGCGAGTGCCAGTTTCCAAGTCCATGTAGAAATCTATATCTCTATCCGGAGGCATACCACGTAAATTCGTAGGAAACACTTTTTTAAACTCAGACACCACAGGAACAGACTCATTAGAGGGAGACTCAACCTCAACATCCCTGTTTTATTATAAAATATAATTTAGACTGATTTTAAGAGTCGCTACTTAATTTTTAAAGAAATATTAAGAAAACTATTGTTTTCAAAAGACTAAAACAGAAAATCTAGTGAAGAACTTAAAAGGGGTTCAGGGTTCTTATTAGTGTTCTAAGAAGGGTTTTAAAGCATCTTGAACACCTGTTAATGCGGTTATCCGGTAATTAATCATTGAGCTAAATTCGTTTGACTTAATTTGAATTGAACAATTTTTATAGTTAGAACTGTTTTAAAAGGAAAAGGGAGGAAATACGGGAATACTATCTAAGTGAGATAATTTGCAAAATTTATTCTTTAAGTCTTGTTAAACGATGACTGATTTAGTTAAATTGTTAAATCAAAATGGGCGTCTTTCAGGGATTTGAATTTTTCAACCTTAAGGTTAGCGGCAAATATTAACAAGTAAATAAACATTATAAAACAAAGAGGGAAAGAGATTTGGTCCCAAATCTGGTTCATGTCCGCCTGAGCCAGTATTTGGGCCCATTTTCCATTTTGGGCATTTGGCCCATTTGAGTCATTTACACCTGTTCTAAACTAACATAAAATAAAATATTGTTTGGGCCTTCGACCCAATTTTCACTTGTCCTAAATTCTAGCAAGACAATAGATAAGTGGACTTAGGCCCAAGAGTAACAAAATACAATTTGTAAAAATAAGGAGTGGGCCTTTTAAGCTCATTTTTTCCATCTTTTCGTATACACCTAGTGTATAGAAATCCGTATCGTCTTTAATCCCTGATCGTCAATTTTTGAAGGACATGTTCTTCGATTTTATTGGTCGACTGACTCGGGAGGGAAGGATTTGAGCCTCTATGACTCAGCATAAAATGCACGGATAAACAAGGGAGTCTGATGGACTCACTCAAAGGTTCATGCAAATAAAAAAAAGAGCAATTAATAAATGAATTAAGACAAATGATTTGATATAATTTAAATCTAATTGCAGACAACATGACTCAAGCATAAAAACTACTCAAACACATCAAGATTCGAGAAGGATTCTGTTCTAAGGTATAAGTGAAACATACTAACCGAACTGATCATGCACGACACAAAGGGTCATTCCACATACTCTTCAGGGAACACAAATAAAACTTATTGTACTCTTTACTCAACCAACCCAACAACAAATTAAAAAAAATAAAAAAATAATAATAATTGATATACTTTCACTTACCAATGAAGGAATAAGGGAATGTCATTTTCAACTAATCAACCTAAGTAGTCAAAATAATTTTATTCCCAACAATTAATGACAAAGGGCAACAAAAGCAACAAGATATATCAATAAACTTTAGCACAAATTTCACATACCGATGCATATGCTTAAAATGTAGGCAATATATTACTTGGATATGAACCAATCGATTAAAGTTTTTCACAAAATTCTGACTTAATAGTCATGCTCATCCCGAAATAAATACACTTATATGTAAGAAAATATGCTGCCAAATAATTAATTTTCAAAGAGGTTGGTCAGTCATTTGAACAAAGAGGGAAATAAAATGCGAAACCGCAAACAAAAGAGAACAGAAAGAGAGATAACCCACACTACAAAATAAATCAAATATCATTAAATCGAAGTAACCTGGACGCATACATGATAACTCAGTTCTAGCATGCTCCAACACAAAAATAGATTCCTACTGACAATAAGCTTATTAGAGTAGGAAGCAAAAAAAAAAAACATAACAGTCCTACACAAAATGATCGTTCCACTAGGTTGAAATAACCAGCTCATCTGTCTATCTTACTCATTTCAAACAAATCGAACTTATCACAAATAACTGAACATGAAGTTTAACAAAAAATAAACAACTAATGGTATTAGCAAACAATATTTTAGAGACCCAAGATTCTAAAGAATGGACTAGGCCGTTCAATTTAGGAACAAACAACTCGAATGAGGAGATAAGGTGGTAAAATCACTCAAACTCATATGGCTTTTGCTGGTTGAAGTAAAGAAAAGAGCTAGAACCTCTCTCATTCATCCATCTAAGAAGACAGAATCATGGCTTATAACATAACCGATGCTAAAAAATAAATAAATAGAAACGAAAACTTGCTACTGATTTTAAAATGAATAGCATGTTAAAACTATTCCCAAATTTTAGCATTCCAATCGACTCAAAATAAATCAAATAGTGGGCGACCAACATTTTAAGAAATAAAAGGAGATGAATCGAAATAAGATTTACCCTTTTTAGATGCAGCTAGCTGAGACGACAAGCTTGGGAGACGAACTTCATCTCACCGAAACTTCAAACACGAACAACAGTCGAGAAGTATGAGCAAAAATATCGAACACAGGCTAAAATTGATTGTCTTTTCTGATTTCTTATCGTATATTTAATATGTATTTCTTTAGCTATTCGCTTAAGTTGTTCTCCGTAATTTCACTGAAAGAAAAAAGTCCCACTTTTCCTCTAACCATATACAATGAATAAGAGGAAAAATATATACAGGGGATTTAGGATTCACATTTTGAATTTCAAACTCCAAATTTTCTTTCACCAATTTAGGGAAGACCCCCTTTTTCCTGAAGGTTCAAACTATTCTGGAAGAGGAAAGGAGGACGTACGACGGAGATCAATCTCTCGTCCTTGAATCTCGATGTGGCACCCATACACGCGAGTCAAGGACGAAAAACGTGACTGCCAGACAAGATTGCAGGCGGCTCTGCTGTACATGGACCGAAAAAGTAGAAAATGACGCCTAATCGCAAAGACGTGAACTTTGCCGTGTACTGCTCCATTTCTTTGTGAGCGTTCATGCTGCTTTCCGTTGACTCGCTCTCGTGTGAGAAGGACGAGGCGCGTACATGACCATTCCGAAGTCGTTCACGTGTTTGTCGCTTGGTGATGTGATTGATGTCGTGTATCGCTATGAGCTGCTGCATTTGGACTGCTGCTGTTATCGTTTTCTAGGTTCTGTACGCGATGTTTTGGGTTTCTTCTTTATATTCACGCGGGAGGGGGAAGGCGCTTTGGGGTGGGTCGGTGTATGTTGTTTGGTGGGTTTGGAATGTTTTAGATCGTAGTGTTGTTGGGAATGAGTTGTATTGTTGTTGATTGTTGGAGTTGTAAAGGGAATGAGCTGCAAGTGATAGGAAATTAGGCCAAAAAATGGAGTCTTAAAGGATTAAAGGGTGAGGTAAAGAGTTGGCCAATTTTGTAATTGAGAAACAAGGGGGCAAATCATTGCAATTATAGCTAACTTAAGTTAATAATTTGGCCAAATTGAGTAAAGTTGGTGACTCGGCTAAAAGCTAAATAAGATGAATTAATATAATCAACTAGCGAACTTCTTAATTTCAATAAAATAAAATAATAAATTTGATTATAAACTAATTAAATTAATTGCAAACTAATTAACTCAAAATTATAGCTATCGTTTAAACTAAACTAAATTAGTAGAATATTTAACTAAAAATATAAAAATCCTCTTCTTCTTTTTTTAATATGATTTTCAAATATTTATAAAATATACTGAATTATATACGTAAAATTATAAAAATGATAAGAATTAATTAAAAATAACATGAAAATATTTTGAATTTTATAAAAACTTATTATTTCAAATCGTTTTGAAATTTAAGAAGCTCAATGGTTAAATTATATTGTAGAGGTCCAAAATTGGGTGTCAACAATCCCGAATATGAGCCAACTACACCAAACAATACTACCCCATCCGTTTCCTACCCCGCACGAAAGATACGACCTTAGTTGACTTAGGCTTGTACCCCCTTCCCACTCTAATCTTTCCCTATCGGGGATCTCTAGGTTTACCGACTTAGTATTACAATTAAGCCCGATATAATAGGGGACAATCAAGTCATGCCTAAGATTATATCAAGTCAGTCATATCCAGCATAACCAAATCAACCCAAATATGAAAATTCATAACCACAACAAGACAACACGATACACATGAGTGACTATGACTGACTCTTTTTTTTGGGGTAGAAACATGGATGGGGACATCAAATATATCACAAACCACATTAAATCCTAAGGAAATTGAACTGACACATACGAATAAGTAGAACCCGGATCAAACAAAACAATAGTTATTCGGTCACAGACAAGAGTAACACTTGTGACCACTGCATCACACCTTCAAACTTGATCTTACTCGAAAAAACATAAATTGAGCCCTGTCATCATGATGGGCAACCTCATTGCCTGGCTGCACTACTCCTCTACCTGCATTACCATTTCCCCGACCTCCACAACCTCACTGATTTCCTCCTCATATGCCCACGCTCTCCATAATTTTAACACACCTTATAACTTATATTTGATTATTGAACACTAAATTAGATCGCGGGGGTTAGTTCGGTATAATTCGGAGTCCAAAATTGTGACTAGGGGAAAATAGGGGAGACAAGGCTAAGATTTTGTCTCGCCCTGTTCCGCTCAGGCGGGAGAAATCCCGCATTAGTGGTCTCGTCGTGACGGGGAAATCCCATCCTAATGGCCCTGACGGAAACAGAACTCCTGCCAACAATTTTTGGGGTTCATTTATTTTCTATATTTTCCCTAGATTTCCCGGTTATAACTAGACATTTAATAAAATCCTTTTATCTAGGACAATCGTTGTCTACCCCCCGATCAACCCAACGAAGTACGCACTTTAGAATCCTTTTTACATCGTTTCAACACCACACACATATCCCCAGGATATACCTAGACTCTCACACGGTTAACAGTTGGTCGCAATGCACATCTAGATTTCTCGCTTACGAACCACATCGTAATTTATCTAGACCCTTGCACCTAATCTCGTGATGACTTTCTTTTCACAATAAGTTTCACGACACTCAAGCAGTTACAACTTGCAGACAAGCCCAAATTCCTTAATTAGTTCATTCCATAGACGACCATTACTGATTATCTATGCCTTATACGGCCCCTAAAGCCAGATACCAATTGGAACCTTCTCAGTTCCAACTAACTTGCTTGTGTCCCTTCAGCCGGAACTACGACGTCTAGTTCACTTCGTTGAGATACCAATTGGAATAGGGAGATACCAATTGGACTCAACTCATACTAGAAGCGACAATAGTAGCAAACGTGCCCCACAAAACTGCTAATTTCAATCACAGAATTTGGTCGAATCAAATTCTTAACCGCATCAATCTTTAATTGATGGTAACCAAACCTTAAATCGATCTTACAGAAAACCGATGCACCTTGCAATTGGTCAAAAAGGTCATCTATTCGAGGTAATGGATACTTGTTCCGAATGGTGACCCTATTCAAATGTCGGTAATCTATACACCTCCTCTCTTGCTAGTGATGGTGTTACCACTTTTGTTGCTCTAGTTCGTACCATAGAGTGAATGAGGAAATATATCAATTTGTATCACCCAGATACCAATTGGATTCAAGTCATAGCACGAAGGAATAGAAAGAAGTAAGGTTTTCCAAAAGTCCTATAGCCTCTCGAAGAAAAGTACGGACGTCATCGTACCATCCGTAAGACTCTACTACACTTGTTTTGGTACAATGAGATCAACAAACCTAGGGCTCTGATATCAACTTTGTCACGACCCAGACCGTCGTGATTGTAACCCACACAAATCCTCCGATGGGAGAACCATTACTACAACCTAAACAAATAAATTTTATGAAAACTAAGACATTTAAAAATACGAATGTAGGTTTAAATAACTATACAATTAATACGGAGTCCCCATAAACTCTGAAAGTTCAACTAACATCTAACAACTAATGCAGAAATACCCCTAGAACCTGAAAGTCATTGTACCAAAACTTTACTAACGACAAGTCTAAGAACAAGGGGTACAACCCTGAAACTAAACAAACACCTTAAACAAATAATTTGAGTCCGAAAAAGATGGACTTAAACAAGAGAGATCCATGGCAGCCTGAAAGAACTGGCTCACTCTTGAATCCAGTCACGATCAATAGTCATGACTTAGCTGAGGTCTATCAATAGCCGCCTGAAGATGCCCTGTACTCAACAAAGAACAAGCAAGTGTAGTATCAGTACACAACCACAATGTACTGGTAGGATCACGTGGCTATCCTAATAAGTGAAACACATGCAAATAACCACAACATTATAAAACAAACATATATATACCGAACATATACAATATTAGTCATTTTTTCAAGATCAATGTGGCATCCCACGTTCTCAATAATACACATTGGTTATCAATTTAGAGTAACATACAGTCTTCCAATATCAATCATCATTATATATGAACGTAATCATCACAAGTATATACACAACCCAATTCAATGGTTCTCTCACGGAACCCAATTCAATGGTCCTCTCATGGAATCCATACCCAAATTGTTAGCATATCGGAATGTGGTACCCGGTCCAATATTATTTATATCGGAACGTGGCAACCGATCCCATGTTTATGTCAGAACGTGGCAACCGATCTATTCAACAAACCACAATGTATATTCTCACAATCATACAACAAGAGGTGATTTATGGCATACCATTATTCAATTATCCTCATTTATGATTAGGGTGATCAATAATGCAACATTCGCATACATACATGCATTATAATGAGCAATTACAAACATATATCACACCAACAAGAAATCACAACTATCACCTACCTCGAATCCAAGCTTGAATCCCCCAAGACACTTAAATCTTTCTTTCCGAATTCTTCTCGATTGTTCGATATACAATTAATGCAAGGATCAACAATCAAAGGTCTAATTATCCGGATTATAACAAACTCAATAAGCCTAGACCAAACCCAAGATCCTAATACCCAATTTAGGGTTTTTTACACCATTGGATTCAGATCAAAACCCTTTCCCCACAATAATTACCTACGAATTTACATTCTACGAATCAAAAAATGGATTCGGGGAGTATAAACCTTACATTTACCCTCAAGAATAGTTGAAAACTATCAAGAAAACTCCTGAGGTCGTTCCTTAGCTCTCAAAGTCGAAAAGTGTAGAATAAAATATTTTTGGAGTTTTATTTCCGACTTAAGTCACGTTTGTCCCGCTACAGTGGCAGCCATCCCGCTACGACGGCATGCACGGAGACAAAATGCTGAAATTTGAATTTTAAAACACACCTTCAACCCTTGTCATTCAAAAACCATCCGTTCACGCTAAGATCATTTTCATGAGTTCTACTCGCTCGAATTCAATTCTGTATAGTCGTACGGGTTCCTTAACGTATTAGGGATCTATTCATGTAATCAAAATCATAATTAAATCACCTAGTTGTTACCAGATTTTCCTAGACTTTACTGACTCCAATTTCGTCCAAATCTGGACTAGGTTAGAAAATTCCAAGTTACTACCAAAAGTTTTCTGACCTCAATTATTTCTCCATTGACTTTTCCCTAAAGACGGAATCAGGTCATTACAAAACTCCATGCCAAATCAAAACAAGTCACTCAATTTAAAACAGAGAGAGTATATTTTCATTAAGAATTTTATAAAATATGTATAACTCCTCCCGTGACATAAAGAATCATTTGAAGCAAAAAACACTTTTAATAAAAAAGAAATTACAATTCGGCGACTAATACAAATACATCAATAATTGGATGATTTATTATCAAATATTTCATTAAATTTGTGGAAATTAACGTTATACAAGAGATCAAAAGTGTACATATCAATTAATTGAAGATAAAATACACTTAATCAGATACACCACATATAAACCAAAGTCAAATTTATCGATATTTGAAAGACTAAAAATACTAATTTATTGAATCATTCACTTTTGAATATAATTTAGGTAAATAAAAGACAACAAAAATGAAAAAATAATGTAAAATTAAAAGGAGCATCAATGAATGTGCAATCGACAAGTATTTGAACAGTTTACATCTTTTTTCAAGCTAATTATCTTAATTAAGGTATTAATCTATGATTTATTGGAAAACTTGACAACAAGATATATAATTACACTTATTATGGGGCCAAATAAGATTCTTAGAGGTACGAATTCTCCTCTTTCCACCAACAATAACAGTGGAAAGTGTTGATTTTTAAACCTAAAAAAAGAAAGTAGTTGTAGTATTATCTCAATTAGTATTAATAGCATGATAAGCATCCATATAAATCACGTCAAACCAACCTAATCATAATTAATTGGATTACTACGTACTAATCATATTCATTAACATGTTTCTAGGCGTGACCAGAGGTGAAATTAGACTTTTAACTTTATGAGTTCTGAAAGTGTTAACAATTGATTTCTAAACTTAATATTTATATACATATTTAATAAATTTCTTAATAAAAGTATACTATTTGAACAAAAAGTTACTAAATTTGACTAAATATGTATCCGAACTTCTAGCTCCGCATGGGAGTGTGAGCCCAGCTCATCATCATAATCACATTTGTGACTTTTTTTGTTTGTTTTGGGAGTCAACAAGATGGAAGATGAAAAAGTTGAAGGAAATTGGTGAAGTCACACTCATTCGTGCCTCTCCCATGCGTTGCACGCGAATCTTTGACAAAACACAAGAGGTTAAGTGGGTGGAGTTGGGTGAAATGTGTCCAATAGAATAATAATTTTGTATCTCATCATTTGTCAAACCAATTGCTAAACAACGTGTCATAAATCAAAATAAAATAAAACTGCACACAATGTTTTTTACATCAAATCATATATAGTAGTTAATTATGATAAGTCAAATTTAAGGAGCTAGTTATTAAGACAGTTCAAAATATAAAGAAGTAAATCTATGAAACAATTGAAAATTCATATATAAACAATATAGTGTTTCATCGAAAGGAGTTCGGAACCTCCTGGACGCTTACGGTGTACTTAACTTGATACATATAATGTAAATACCATTTGGCAGATGAATTTTCAATTTAGAAGTTTTTTTTTCTTTTTCCATTGAGCATTTCATTTAACTTATTGGGTGATGTGTAATTGCGCTGGCCGTTTAATTTCCTGTCTTCTCTTGTCTCCTATGTATACAAGAAAATGAAGGAATTAACCAAAAAGTCAAATAAGAATTTATTATGAAAAAGAAAATCTTAAAAAGGGGTTTCAATAATCACCAAATAACAAGAATGTGCTTGAAATTTAAGGTTAGAAAATTAGAGGGATAAAGCAAATTATAATGAGGGAAAAAAAAAGGCAAAGACAAAAGAAGAAAGACAGTGAGAAAGCTGCAATATAAGTATATTACTATTATTATAGTATTACATTCCACATAGGTGACAATATAAATTGATAATTAGGGTTTTGGATACTATTATTGGAAATTTTCGTCTTTTTAGCAATGCGAAAGATCATAATTACAAATTTAACACAATTAAAATGATATTGCTTCATACCTCACGGTGCTTTAATATGTTTTCAATATATACACTTGTGTATGGAAAAATGTTACATTTAATGTGTATATATAAGCTAACAGAGAAATAAGAAACGTCTAATATAATTAACAAAAGTAGGAGGTTGAGGAGGCAATGCCAGAGGAAAGCCAGTAGTGTTTGGTCTGTTGCCTTAGTGGCAAGATTCATACTTGTATTCATTCATCTTAGAGAATAACAAGACGTCTAATTAAACAAAAAGGGAGGCCCACAATGAAGTGGCCCCAAATCTATGAATTAGTTAATAACACATTATTTATATAAGTAAATTATCGAAAATATCCTTAAATTTTGGCGCAAGTTATTAGTTTTGTTTTCGAACTATTGAAAATCTTAAAAATTACTTTTCTACTTGACTAACTAAATTTAGATACACCCCCAATCTGCCACATGACAAAGCAAATGGTCTCAAACTCTTGTAGGAGCATGAGACTCTTGATAAAAAGTCAAGATAAGTATTGAAAACACTCCTAAAACTTGGCTAGAACTTAGGGGTGTATTTCACTCATGTTACAAGATTGGGTGTGTATTTAAGTTCAGTTAGTCAAGTAAAAGGATGTTTTTAAGATTGTCAATAATTCATAAATGAAACTAATAATTCACGTCAAGTGTAGGGATGCTTTCAATACTCTTTCTATTAAAATTATAGAAATATAACTTTAAAATATACATGGTGTACATATTTATAAACTAGATGAGTGATCTTATTTGGGTGTTATTTTCCCAAGGACGGTTTATGCTCAAAATGAAAGAAAAAGAAATGGCATGATAGAGACTTTTGCATGACCATTTTGCCAGTTCATAGAGGTGTGTGTAATGAATGAATATTACAAGTCGAAGCTCAGCAGTATCACATCTATTATCAGATTTGGTTTGTCTTGTGAGTTGTGAGTTGTGTGCATGCCCCTTATACATACAATGTTTTAAGACGTAAAGTAACATAATTTACATCCATAAAAGAGGCACATCCATATATTCCACCTACAAACAAAACCGATAAATCGCATCAAATCGTAATTCAAATCAAACTGAAAAAAAAGGACTAGTAATTTAGTTTGATATTGAAAAAAAAACGTGTGTCTATAATTGTGGTTTGATTTTAAAAATAGTCAAATCAAATCAAGTTAACCCGACATTACATGTATAATTTTTTTGTAAATGCCTTCATAATTTTTCCATAGTTTTTATAGATATTTGTAGAACTTTGGATATTAATTGTAGAAAGGTATGATGTTTACACGTCGATTTTGGTTCTTCTTGTTATAGTTTTAAGTAAATATATTTACGTTTATAAGATTAGTATAACTTTTGAAGAAATGAAATATTATAATTGATGGAAAATATATAGAGAAAGCTAAGAGTGAGGAACATAAATCTTAATCAGTACTTATTTGTCTTAGAATAAGCACACAAAATTAGTTATGAGAAAAACGAAGGGAAGCAAACTACAATTAACATGCCCTACATATAAGATGCAGGTGATGTGTCTTTGTTTGTAAGGTAGAGCTACTTATAATTCCAACAACTTGGTTGAAAAATGAAAATGAATTAATAATTTGTTGTTTGCGAGCGGAGACAAAAATATTAAGTGATTCTTCACATCTGCCTTAACTAATTGATGGATATAGTTATCTAATACCTATTGCTGATGAGAGATGACAGATATTTCATGAAATTAATTAAAATACGTGAAAACTGACTAATACATGTCATCGAATATAATAATAATTAATAAGTTGTTTGTGAGTATGGTGAAATGCAAAAAATGAATGAAAAAGGCCATTCTTTTGACTACTTTGGTTTTATCTTCTGCATGCGGCCAGTCATTTCAATTATTTAAGACTAGTCTTCTTGATAACTCTTGAATTTTATTAAGGTATGGAAATGACTGTTTCCCCTTCTGTTGCAAAATCCAGTGTATAAAAATAGAATATGCATATATATAATTTTTTGGTTTTTCATCTTATTCGAAGCCCGTATTAAAGTCTCGATTAAATTTAAATTACATACTATAAGACTTATTTAAAGGTGATGCTCCCAATAAATATTTTTTGATACCTTAGATTCGAATCTGAAATCTCTGATCAAGGGCTAAAATTCATATATTCATGGAACTATTTAACGCAATCATTAAGTACTGTTTTCTTTTACCGACCCCTGGAGTTTTTGTTCTTGTAATTCCTTCCTTTTTCTTTCCTCCTTTTCATATAAGTTGTCTATTTTTTTTAAAAAAGAAATCATAAAAAAATACTTTTACTACCTTGTAATTTTATTTAGAACTTTACAAACTTGGCTACTATTTTTTAAAAAATAAAAAATTGTAGGGGTAAATGAAAATTTTGGTTTTTTTCTTGATTTTTTTAAATTGGCAAATAATTTGAATAACTCTTTTTAATAACTTAGACTACTAATATAGAACGGAGAGAGTAATAGTTATTGTAATTATTCATCGCCCATTTCAAATTCTTGTCTATTTAAGCAAAAACAGAGTGGGTTAATTCGCGTAGTATTTTTAGGAATATAACAATTAGTTTAGTGATTATATTGTTTTTAAAAAATAATTTTGTGATTTTGTTGTTACAAAAAGTAAGTTTAATAACCATCGGTAAAACGAATCTAAGCATGGCTATAATTGAAAATCCATAGATGAATTCAAATTCTAGAATCAATTGTAGGTTTAAAAAAAGTGTGATATATTGCATGGATACAATAATGTTTTCCATAATGTATATATAATTCTAGTGAAAAGTAATAAATTCAATTGAATTTACAGAGACACAGAAAATGAATTAAGATTTCCTAACTATTTACAAAATAAATTAAAAAAAAATGATCTTTTAGATCTCTTATAAAAAAAACATTATTACCAGCGAAATCAATTCTTTCCTCTACAATATGGCTTACCCTTGATCTTATTAGTATGGGTGTGCATTTGGTTTTTAGATTTGGTTTTGTATTATTTGGTTTGGACTTTTCGGTGTTTGGTTTTGAAGAAGTGTAACCCAATCCGAATCAAAATAAATTTGGTTTGGTTTGAGTTCTCTTTTCGGTTTTTTTTTTCCGGTTTGGTTGTGCGGTTATTTCAATAATTAGAAACATAATCAAAATTATATTTGTAATTTGAAAATATTAATAATAATAATATATCAATCATAGAAAAAAAATTAGAAGTAAAGGTAAAACACAATAGTTAAAAGTATATCAACTCTAGATGTTCAAACATTAAAAAAAAAAAAAAAATCTTAATGAAAGACAATAACTAAAAAGTGACAAATGTAGTTAACTCCAACTTAATTCTATATATATATATATCATTCGTTTTTTTTAGTTTTTCGATTTTCGTTTTTCTAAATTCGAAACCAAAAAAATAAATTATTAATTCAAAACCAAACCAAAAAACTAAAAAACCAATCCAAATTAAAATTTGATTCGATTTGATCCAAATAATGCACCCTACTTATAAGACATGATATCTCCCACTAGAGTTCTTTCTAAAAATAAATTTAGTTATTCGTATAAGAGCTTAATTAATTCCCAATTAACTCTCCACTATATATTTCTTTTTCTAACGGTGAAGTGATATTTTCAACAATTTTTGGGTCCATTGATCACTAGTGTCTATATTGAGGCCCACCAAAAGGATGATGGCCCTACATGTTTAATACTGGTAACCCCGTTGGGTAACACAGATAGCGACCCCAGACGGACGCCGTTGCCACTTGCTTCATAATTTAACCCTAGTCGCGGTGAACGCTTAAACTTGTATAACGTTGAATAAGTACGTAGACATATATATCATGTGTGACTACTTGTTCAGTTTTATACTAATTTAAAAAGTCATTAAACTAGCCACTAATCAGCTTAAAATCTTTTGATTACTGGATCATCAATTCAATAGTGATTTACTTAATTTCATAACAAATTAATTGATAATTCAATAATAATTGTTGAATTATAATCTTATTCCTTAAATATATAAAGTAACTTGACCTTGGCCAGAAAATTTGGCTAGAATGGTAAAATAATATATTTCACACTATGTTATTTTATCTTTATGAATATTTTTACCCTTTTAACTTTAATACATTTTAATTAAAAATTTGAAAAAAGGTTAGTTTATTTTAAAATAAAAAAGATATTATACACCTTTTAAATTTCTGGCCAAATTCTAACCAAATTTTCTGGACATTTAGCATTACCTTTATTTTTTGTTGTTTTAATCTTTTAATAAGTGAATTTCTTGGAATTTACCTTTTCAATTATTTCTTCTCTTATTCTCTGATCCGTCGTTTTTTTACTTTTTTTTCCTGCTTTATTCATTAGCCCTTCATTCCCTTTCTGGCATTTTATAGCACACATATATATATTCCCAAGGATATTCAAAATGATAAAAAAAAACTTTTTCTATAAAAGCTGAAATGGCTCCATGGAATATAACTATACTACTATAGAATAGTTTTGGTTATCTAGATCCATTCTCATTTTACAAATCAAATACTTCCTCATTTATTTTTATTTGTCCCATTTTGTTATTCGAAAGTCAAATTAAATGAACTTTGACTAATATTTTAAGCTATTATGAAGTGATATCATCAATCTTTAAATTAAGACATTGATTCTATCAACTAATAATTACTTCGTTAATGTAAGTCGTCACCTTCCAATTTATCACACATGTTGACCCACAAAAGAATCTCGTCTTTTAATAAACCAAAACAATGAACAACATAAATAATTAATAATTTTATATCAAGATTAAGAATATTTCAGATTAGAAGTACATTTAATGGACTAGAAAATTTATTTTACAAGCTCGGAATAAAATACTTATCTCTACTTGATCCGTTCAATACATACAAAATATACTAGCATAAGATGTTGGAACTATGATCACATAATTAAGATAAATTATATATAAATCTTGTTCTATAGTCATATCGATAGCTTTGTTCAATTTTCATCTTAGAGTGTGAACATAAACATAATACTACAAGAAAAAATAATTTAATGTAATGTGTATAAGCTAAACTCTATAAGTTGAATTATCTACTATATATACAAATAAAGAGACATACAAATGAACTTATTTAAAAGTAAACTTTGATATTAAATCGAATATATAAATAAACAATTATATATATATATATATATATATATATGAATGAAGTGAGTGGTGGTGCATATGTTGTTGATATAGACCTATTTGGCAAATGCCAATGGTAATGGTCCTGGCCAGACCTTGATAGAGGTAACTCATCATATAGTTTTCTCCAGCTACTCGTCACCGGACATTGATAGAGCCATTACACATTCAATTCTTGTAGAATAACTAGAGATAATAGACATATATAGCTTGCTTGTGCCTTTGTGTTCGGTGGTGAAGTCAGAAATCTTTGTTAAAGATGTTCAAGATATCTATATACATATGCCATATATATTAATATAATTTTGACAAAGAGTGTTCAACTGTTACTCCGTTTGTGCCAACTCCAACTATGGGTCAATATCTCTTTATCTGTTATCATGCAACATATTAGGTCGATTTATTGCTTTATCACAAAACACCATACTTTATTATATTTGAATTACAAAAGACAATGGTATGTATATATCTTATATCATTACGTACAATTGGAAACCAACCATTATTCCTACTTAATTAGACACTTTTGTTTTGTTATAAAAGTGTGGTATACGCAACACTAGCTACTTCAATTATTATATATACTATACTATTCAGCAACTAATTCAGTCACTGTCTTTGGCAATTCTTAAGAAGCCTTCTATGAAATGATGACGATTCTACATATTTTGCATGCCAAAAAGTAACTACTAGAACAAATCAAACTAAACTTAACAAGAAATAAATGACAGAAAGTACTTAGTATAAAATTTGCACCTAAGTTTTAGGAAGTCAACTTAGCAATAAGTGATTGCTAAACCAACAATATATAGTTTGTGGTGTACCGCCCTTCATTCTTAATCAAAGATTTTATATTCGAGTGTTAAGTATAGAGTCATTCTAGTTTATTTTTTGTGATGACCTTGATGTCCACATATTCCACAGGATACTTACTATCTCCCACTAACAACATGTACCTGATAGTTAATTACTATGCCCATCAATGCTAAGATAGATGGAAAGAATCACCTAATTTTTTTTGTCTCTGCTAAGGTTTGAACCTGAGACCTCAGAGTTACTTTAATGTTTAGGACGTGCTTTATCCTTCATTGTAAGACTTTCTAAGATAAATTCAAATTTAATCGAACCTCAATAAGAATATGAATATCGAATATCGAGTGATAATCATAAAAAGAAGTGATGGCTACCATCACTCTGTAGACTTAATACCAACAAAATTTACTTTCTTTTTGTATGGATAAGGGGATAGAAAATAGATGCCACGGCCACATACTAATATTCTCTTCGATTTTAATCTTTCCTAAGTTTAGTCATCTGTGTATCAACTGGACCCCTATACTTTTCCTTCAGAGTTATTATCACTGTGATTGATTTTGTTATCAAATAGTTTTACAATAAAGTATAATTTCAGTAGAATCCAAGGCAGAAAACAAAATTGACCAGCATATCTTTCAACTGCCAAATTAATGCATTTTATCCCCACATCAATATTTTAATCTTTAAAAAAAACTGTCTAATTGAGGTAAACAAAATTCTACATTTCACATACAAGTTTGAACAAATTATATTTAATGGCTATGGCCCTCTTTTAATAAATGTTTGATGGTCTAGTTATTATTATTTAGATATATTGAAAAGCAAGGGCAAACTTTTTTTGTCCCCATTTTATTTATTTATATATATATATATCATGAACTTGAGGCCCTTATGTGAGAATACTTAAAAGCCAACTTTGAAAGTGATACACAATATATCCTTTTACTTTCTGCTCTCTTCTTTATATCATTACTTTTTCTTTACATGTATTCTTTTTCTTTTTTTTCCACAAGGAAAAGAATAATATTTCTTGTATTATAAACAGAAAAGGTAAATGTTTAACACAAAGAGAGCGGCGTAGGATGACTTGTATGATTGTTTTTGACTAAAATAATCAAAAACTTTGCTAAGAAAGAAGGCTAGTGTACGAATCCAGAATTTTCACTATAAAGATTCGAAAAATTTAAAAAATATTTTTTCTTTGAATTTTAAATTTTCCGAAATTATTGAGTCACCCTATAATTTTGTGTTCAAGAATTTCAAAGCCTATAAAAAAAATTATCGAGGAAGTTGAATGAACATCCTCGCCTTTTCCTAGATCCACTTCCGCCCGAGCATAGGATAAACACGTGGGCGTCGGCTCTCTCTTATTGCTGCTGGCAGTTGGCACTGAACAAAGTTTATCAAAACAGGTAAAATGATCAACAGTATTGTCAAATTTTGTCTCCTTATTTTATTTTATTTTTGGTTCATTTTATATAAATAATTGCCTTTAGCGAATCATTTCGTATTTGCTTTTACCATTAATGGAAATCCAACATGAAATGAGTAGAAATACAAAAGAGTCAAAAAAAATTCAAGAAAAAAATATCCAAATTTACTCAATTTATGATTATGTGTTAAAATTATCGTCAAATTGAAGCTTCTTTTAAGGGTCAAGGGCATAACGAGACTTTTTCTAAATGTTAGACCAAAAGTTTAATGAATAACAAATTTGCTCAATATCAAATAGTACAATGGCAAAATGTACTCAGTTGCTTGACTATCTAAACTTCCAACTTATTGGTGAGGGTTCAATTTTTTACTTAATAGATAATCTTAGTAGCTCAGTTGGTTGACTACTCATTTCTACTAATAGTGAGGGTTAATTCCCTTTCCATTTCCGCTAAAATAAATACTCCAATGGCAAGACTGACACTTCCTTGTTAACAATATTTACACATGAAAAACGCAAGTTAAGATTATATAAATTTTTATTATTCATGTCACTCTATTTAAGTGCGTCTTAGGTTAACAAGTGCCTAAGTGAGTACAATTTGATATATTTTGCAATCTAAGAATTCATCATAAATGAACTAATTTTGATACCGAGTTAAACATATTTTGCTATTGTTTATTTATAAGAAAGGGGATTATTTATTAGTTTTTTTTTTGTCTTCTCCAATTTCAATTATTAATACTTATTAGAATAAATTTTGTGGCTCTTCATTTTCCTTCTCCTTTTATTTTTCTCTCTCTTTTCAAAATTAATTGACTTATATTGTCACAGTCCTTTGATTTAAATGAGAATTGGGGTAGCTTTGATTCTTTCTGTTTTCATGTCACTAACTAAAATTTTCTTGATTCATAACATTTTAGTCAGCATCATCATTAATATAAATTGCATTAGTGCAAGCCAGATACTAACAAATCCACAACCTTTAGTTTCATGTCCCTCCTCTTCTCTCTATTATTATTATTATTTTCTCCTTAGCAACTATTTGTGGAGTTGAAATAAGTGTCAATCTTGTTGTGTTATTTACCAAACTTTTTTAGACAGGATATTCTAAACTAACTAGTGCTTCTTTTTTGTTTTTAGACAATATCTATTGCTATTTGCTAGTACTAGTAGTGGTGTCTAAAAAAAGTGAACCTTTCAACTGTTGTAGAATTTGCCTTTGTCTCTCATGGTTTTGCATATTGCTTGATACATTTTGTGTTTTTTGTGAAACAAAAAGAGGGAAAAAAAATAGACTCAAGAATATGAAGTTTATGAAACTTGGATCTAGGCCTGACACTTTCATTACTACTGAGGCTGTAAGGTAATTTATTAATTGTTTTCTCTGTTTCTTGAATTCAAAAAGAAAAAATTCAAACTTTTTTTGTTGTTGATGCAGGTCAGTTAATTCTGAAGTTATTAGTGATCTTATAGTTCAAGTAAAGGGTAGTAGATATTTGCTTCACAAGGTTAGATTCTTTACCTTTTTCTCAGAGTCGAAATTGTGTTTGGACATGTATTTTGCTAGTGAAAATGAATTTACATATCCAAATGCCTGCTAATTTGGAGGAGGACATGTAAAAATATTATGAAATTTGTATATCCAAATGCTTACTAATTTGGAGTTGATTGTGTTAAACAGTTTCCTCTGCTGTCAAAGTGTTCAAGGCTACAGAGGCTATGTTGTGAAAGTCCAGAAACCTCACAGCATCAAATTGTGCAGCTACCAGATTTTCCAGGTGGAATTGAGGCATTTGAGCTATGTGCAAAGTTCTGTTATGGAATTACCATCACTCTAAGTGCTTACAACATTGTCGCGGCTCGTTGTGCTGCAGAGTATCTACATATGACAGAGGATGTAGAGAAAGGAAACTTGATTTACAAACTCGAAGTGTTTTTCAATTCTTGCATACTTTCAGGTTGGAAAGACTCAATTGTGACATTACAAAGTACAAAGTCTTACCCTTTATGGTCTGAGGATTTGGTAATTACAAGCAGATGTATTGAAGCTATTGCTTCGAAAGTTTTAGCTCATCCTTCAAAGGTGAATTTGTCAAGAAGCTACTCGAGAAGAGGCCCGAGGGATGATATTTCTTGCATTGAATCCGATAGCAGAAGACATAATAAAGATTCATCTAAAAGTTGGTGGGCTGAAGATTTAGCTGAATTGAGCATAGACCTTTATTGGAGAAGTATGATAGCTATCAAATCTGGTGGGAAAGTACCTGCTACTGTTATCGGTGATGCATTGCGAATATACGCCTCAAGATGGTTACCAAACATTTCAAAATATGCAAATCTTGAGAAGCATATAGTACATGATCAATCCGAATCGGATTCTATTGGAAAACATAGGCTGCTTTTGGAGTCAATAATCAGCTTGTTACCAGCTGAAAAGGGGGCTGTTTCGTGTAGTTTCTTGTTGAAACTACTTAAAGCAACTAACATATTGAAGGGTTCTTGTTCATCTAAAATGGAATTGGCAAGAAGGGTTGGACTTCAATTAGAAGATGCTAGTGTTAATGATCTGTTAATACCTTGTGTGTCACACACATGTGACACAATTTATGATGTGGATATAGTTATTACCATATTACAACAGTTCATGTTGCAGGTTCAAAGTCCTCCAACAAGTCCACTAAGAAGGAAAGGAGATTTTGAGAGGAGAAGGTCTCGATCCGCGGAGAATATTGACCTTGAGTTTCAAGAAAGTAGAAGATCTTCTTCAGCATCACATAGCTCAAAACTCAAGGTAGCTAAGCTTGTCGATGGATATCTTCAAGAAATTGCTAGTGACACAAATTTGCCCCTCTCAAAATTCATATCCATTGCTGAAGCAATCCCAGAATTCGCCAGGCTTGATCATGATGATCTTTACAAAGCCATCGACATCTATCTCAAGGTAAAATTGCACATAACTGATTGTATATATTTTTAAGACGTCAGTGTATATAACTTAAACTGTTACGAAAATGCAGGGGCATCCAGGGCTGAACAAGAGCGAAAGAAAGCGCCTTTGCAGGATATTAGACTGCAAGAAACTATCAATGGATGTTTGTATGCATGCTGCACAAAATGAATTACTTCCACTAAGGGTAGTTGTTCAAGTTCTTTTTTTCGAGCAAGCTAGAACCGCGATGTCTGGTGGTCATGTAACAGAGTTGCCTAGTAACATCAAAGCACTTCTAGCAAACCATGATCACACAGCCAAGACTTCAACTTCTTTTAACAAGGCCAAAATGACACCAGTTAATGACCAGTGGAGTAATGCATCAGGCCTAAAATCGCCAAAATCGAACCTTTCAACTCTGAAAATGAAGCTAGCTGAAGATGATGATTTGGATGAACATAATGCAGATGAAATTGGAAAATCTTCAAGAATTAAAGCTTTATGTGTTCTTCCAAATCGACCGAAAAGAATGTTCAGTAAGTTATGGTCAAACAATAGATCATCAGTTGCAAGTGAAAAGAATTGATAATTTATATCTTATCATTATTGTGGCCTTAAAAGAGTATTTGTTTTTCCTTTTGTTAGTTTTCTGGAAAACAATTTGTAGCCTTTAGAATAGACAAATCTTTATGCTTAAGTATTGGTGTAAAATGTAACCTAAGCTAATAAAAGTACAACAAAATTTACAATTAGAATATTGGGAAAATTATGTGTTAAACTTCTTTTGTAGGATTAGTACATACATGTACCATCAATTTATGAGTTACAAGTTAGACACCAACCTTCTAAATCGGATAGATTTGACATATCTGAAAGAGGTTCCAACTTGAATGACAAAATGACAGGTATAATGCGAGAAGCAAGAAGGTCAACCTCTTTCAAATATACAAAATGAATTCTGACTATGTAATTGGTTTCTCATCTCGATCTAAATGAATCATCCTTTCCATGGAGGCTTGTACTATGGAATATATTATACAAAATTTTATATAGACATAGTGATTGGAACATGTTCTTCCTAAGAAAACTTGTTTGATTATTTTTTTCCCTTGAATTTTGACATATAGATTATTACTCATTTTAAGTTTCTTATACTAGCAATAACCCGATCATCTCTCCTTCACATGTGGGTTTAACTCTTTTTCATGAGCCAAACATATGAAAATTTCGGATGGTGGTGAGATTCAAACCTAGAATTTTTACCTACTCTGATATCATGTTGAATTGTTTGACCTTCTCATGATCTAAAAACTTAAGCCGCTAGAAAAAATCCATATTTATTTACTTAATTATATCTCAACACGGTACCATCTTCCAAATTAATCTCATCAATCTTGTGCTTTTTGGACCAACATTCTAGTACATACATGGCCTGTGATTCAGGATAGTGCTTTTAACATATACCTATTCTAGTACACGTATCATAATTTAATTCTATACTTTTCATATTTTCTAGCTCATGAACAAAAGCATACATGCATGCATCTTAAAATTAATATCCTAATACATGTTTTAAATAAATAATCATGTAATTGGAGTACGTTGTGCAATAATTTTCTTTTGAATATTTTCCATCTTATTAAATTAGTTTTCTCAGATACAATTATACTATACTGACAATAAGCATATACTGAAATTTGTTTTGTTCGTTAAATCATTTATAATTATGCACATAACAGCTAATAAGGGTCGTTTTATTAACAACAAAAGATGCTTCGATTTTTTCTCATCATAATAATTATGTCTCTTTTATTTTTCTCTTTTGAGTATAAACAGCTTGATTATTATTAATTTACAGATCTAGGTGTTCGACATTTGTGAAATCTTGGTGATTTGTAACATGTGGTATGTGTCAATTATTTGTATCCACATGCATATGAGTTAAATTTTGCTTGGGAATTAAGGCTGTCCAATTTTGTTTCGAAAATTTTACAAATTGTTTTTTTTAATCTGGCGTTCGGAGTCTGCATTGAGTCCCGACTAAATTTGAATTGCATATTGCAGGGCCCATTCAAGGATGACGCTTCCAACAAGATTTTCTCCATACCGAGGGCTCGAACCAGGGGCGGAGCCAGCATACATTCAGGGGGTTCCCCTTCGACGGAAAATATTACTATTTATACATTATTAAATTTTTATTTTATGTATAAATGGTAGATGTCGAACCCCCTTCGGCTAGTTCGTGTGTTTATTTCTTCATATTTTGAACCCCTTGTTAAAAATCAAAGCTCCGTCACTGGCTGAAACCCAAGAATTTTAATTAAGGATGGAAGAGTGTCACCAATGCACCATGACTCATGTTGATCACATATTGTTATTATTGCCAAACAAGCATGATACATAATGTGGGAGTTTTATTTTGTTGACAGAGACATATTCATAGTATTTTGCTTGGGTTTACCAAAAATGTAGTAACTGCAAATATACCCCAGATAGGATATGTCAGATTTTGTAAAATGGTACAAATAATTTAGCATAAAATCCAAAGCTGCCCCTTCTTAAGGCTACACTAATTAAAATGATTCATGTTAGCAACTGGAGATGTAGGGTTGCATGGATATAACAAGATTGCATGCTTGCTTTTGAATTATTCTTCATTTTGGTGGACAATTACTGTATATCTCCCATCCTTGTTTTAAGCTATTGGAATTGGAACCCACTTGATTAGTTGATTTCCACTAGAACGGGAAATTACGCGGATAAATAAATATACATTAGTTAATTAGCTAATTTAGTTATAGTTTGAACTCACAACTTTTTTTTAGCTATAATTACGTGCTCCTCTCTCCTCTGTTTCTCTCTCTCTCCCCTCTCCTCTCTTATACATATACAAATACAAATTATACAAGTACGTATACAATTATATGACAAATATATCAATGCAATTCACCTCTTTCCACTCTCTGCCCTCTCTCGCTCGTCTCTCTCCTTCCTCTCTCAATCTCGCCTGCCTCTCTCCTCCCTCTCCCAATCTCACTTGCTAGATATACAAATACATAAATATACCAGTTACATAATACAATTATCTGACATATATATACATATATAATTTGATAGATATACAAATACAATTCACCTCTCTCCACTCTCTCGCTCGCCTCTCTCCTCCATCTCTCAATCTCAATCGTCTCTCTCCTCTCTCTAACATGTAGTTACGAATCGTAATTAGCAAACTATAGCTATAGAGCCTAATTAAGTTTTTTTAGTGGTTATTTGTGAAATTTCTCTTAACTAGAACCATCAATATGAGCTAGGTATGTTGGCTGGCTCATTTCATTCTGTGATTATTTGATAGAATTGAACTAAAAATTTGAAGTCTATTTCAGAATAGGGGTTTTAAGGCCGGCTTGTGGGACTTGAGCACAATGAGTTGGATCGGTTCGTGGGACTTGAGCACTATGAATAGAATATTAAATTTTATGTATAACAAATATAAAATTCATAATTGTATGTTATGGCTATAGTTTATATAATTGCACTCCATAGCAAAATTTTAGTTTGCTATGAAGCTGTCTTTCTGTATATCTCGGTATTTCTTCAATTTAATATACATTTTGATTTTAAAAAACCAAAAATAAAAAGGCGGTAATTTCAGTTAGAAAAAAAGGAAAAAAATCGCTAAAGTCACGCACATTATGTTTCAATCGAATTTCCTTCCTTCTACATCTTCTTCAACAGTAAGAACTCCATTGTAACTCAGTTTAAAAAATCGATCAAGCTGTTGACGGTACTATACAAACAATCGAGATTATATTAATTTTAGAGATAACAATAGGAGGTAATTTTATGATGAAAAAATACTCTGATTTTATTTTTTTCTGATCGAAATTGGTGTTCAGCGTGTATTCAAAATCATATTTCCTTTTAAACTTTCATCAATTTCAATTGAATGTAGATTCAGAGGTGTATATTGTGTTCGTAATAGAGTTTAACACTTGTGATTTCTATAGTTAATTTGAATTCTCAGAAAATTTGTGATTTGCAAATTTTCTGGATGAAATTGTTGATTATTTTAAATTTTTTATCGGAGATTCGCTTTTTTACAGTAATATTTTTGTTCGAATTTGTATATTTGGTGTCGAAACTATGAATGAAGATGAAATTGTATTATGATATGTTAAGAGTTTATACGTATAGGTGTTTTGATATGATTCAGTAAGATATGTATAATTCGTGTTGACTATTTGTTTCGAATTTGTATATTTATACAGTGCAGCTTCATCCTAATTTTGGATAAATGATTATGTATATTTTTATATAATTTTGTAAATTGTATATTTGTATATAGCTTTAATTTGTGTATATAATCGCTTATATAAGTGTATATTCAAAATATGTATATAAATGAAAAACTAAATTCGTTGTAAGTTATATACATATAGCTATTAGTGTTGTTGTGAGATGTATAAGTATATGAAACTGTTGACTGTTTATTCGAATTTGTAAGTTATATACATATACATATTAGTGTTGTTGTGAGTTGTATAAGTATATGAAATTATTGACTGTTTATTCGAATTTGTATATTTATACAGTGCAAGCTCGTCCTTATTTTGAATATTTGATTCTGTATATTTATATATAATAGATAAATGTATATGTCAATTATTTTAGGTTTGTCAATTGTATATTTGTATAAAGCTTCAATATAATCGTTTATATAAGTATATAATGGAAATATGTTTATAACTGAAAAATTGAATTCGCTATAATTTGTATAAGTATATGTTCTTTTTGTTGTTGAGATTCTCAATCATATAAATGTATATATATATATATATAAATTTAATTTTTTTATACAAAAAATCTAAAAATGGTTTCATTAGCTGTGTTGGTTATGCATTCTAGTAGATGGGACAGTGACAATTGTTACGTTGATTATACAAGTAAGGGGGTGATTTTTAAAGAAAGTTCATCATATAAGGAGTTGTATAATGTTATTGCAATGCAACTCGGGGTTGATATGAATGTGATTAAGCTGAAAATTGAGTATAAGGTTGAAGAAAGCAACACACCAATGTTGATTCACAACGACATGGGTGTTAGAGTGTATATCATGCTTAAAAAGGCTGCAAATGACTTCAACAAGTATCTAATTTGTATAAGCAAACTAGATAATAGTAACAATACCACTGAACTGTGTGAAAGTTCAAATCAGGAGAAGGATATGGTTAGATCTATTTGTATAGATGATATTGTTGAATTTGATACTAGGCAGATGACAATTGGTGAATTGATAGAGACGCTTTGTGTTTTGGGGTCAGGGAGCTGGGATGGAGTCATTTCAGATCCATGTAATAAGTACGTGGAGGTTGACCAAGTTTATAAGGACAAAGCCACTTTGAAATTTGTGATGGAAAAATATGCAATTGAAAAGAGATTTCAATATAGGACAGTGAGGTCAAATGCAATCAGGTAAATAGTTTGTATATATAAATACATAATTGTATATTTTATTTTAATTATTCGTATATTGATGTGTTATGCTCTATTTGCTGATGTAGTTATACGCTGAAATGTATTTCTGATGAATGTGAATGGTTAATGAAAGCATCAAATATCAACAAGTCTGGAATGTTTAGGATTCGAGTATTTAATATAGATCATACTTGTCCTTTGAAGGATAAAGTATATTCACAAAAACATGAAACAAGCATGCTGATTGATGGAATTGTTAAGCCTAAGCTTGTTGATCACAAGAGAAAATATACACCTTCTGATATTCTGAGTGATGTGAAAATATATCTGAGAGTTGATTTTAATTACTCGTTGGCTTGGAGGGCTAAAAAGAAGGTTTTGATTCATTTGAGGGACACCACTTCTGCATCTTACAACAAACTTCTTGCATACTTGTATATGATGGATATTACATATCCAGGCTCGCATATACATCTGAAGAAAACCAATAAAAATGAGTTCTTATATATTTTTGTTACGTTGAATAGTTTCATAGAAGGCTTTGATCATTGCAGGCATGTAATCGTTGTTGATGGAAGTCATCTAAAAGGACCATATAATGGGACGTTTATGGCTGCAAGTACAATGGATGGAGCAGGTATGTTTCAGTGCGTTTTTGAATGTATATTTTTAATTTTATGTTAATTTGTATACAAATAAAAATGTAGGATATATTTTTCCACTGGCCTATGGTATCATTGATTCAGAAAATGATACCGCTTGAACTTGGTTATTTGTACAACTAAGGGAGGCTTATGGAAAAATGAATAATATGTGTGTTGTCTCTGATAGAAATGAGAGCATTATAAAGGCAGTGACAAGAGTGTATAATAATGTGCCGCATTATGCTTGTATGTGACATTTATGGGGTAATGTTGAAAAGAAATTTAGAAAGTCCTCGAAGGAGCTAAGTCTTGTATTTTATACAATGGCAAAGACATGCAATAAACTTGAGTTTGATAGACTACTGGATACTGTAGAAAAGGTTGATGTAGGTGTTAAAGAATATTTGGAGCTTGCTGGATATGATAAGTGGTCTAGGAGTCATGCAGAAACTCATTGGGGATGGGTTATGACGTCTAATATTGCAGAGAATATAAATGTTGCACTAGTGTCTGCGGGGGAATTACCAATTCTTAATTTTCTGAAAGAGGTTAGATTGATGTTTAGGAGATGGAATCATGACAACAAATACGAGACAACATGCACATTTACTCCGTTGATTGAAAAATTTCAGAATATACTTATCGAAAATGAAGCAATGAGCACACGATTGGGGGTATGTTTATGTATATCTAATATTGATTAATCAATAATTAATTGTTTAAAAATTGTATAAAGACAGTTATGCACACAGTTAAAATTAATACATATACAATTGCATAAATTTATACATATTCATAAATTTGTTTGTATGAAACATGTTGTACCGTCGACTGAATATATACATAATGTGACTGATGATGGTAGAATTTTTGTGGTCTGTTTAAAGAATAAAACATATAGCTGTGGAAAGTTTCAATACGAAGAAATACCATGTGAACATTTTTGGGATGTACTGAAGCGAAAAAGTCTAGTAGCTGATGGATATTGCTCGGATTTGTATAAACCAGTGACAGTTTTAAAGATTTATGAGATACCAATTTATCCATTGCCTAATGTAGCAGAATGGGTGATACCTGAATACATAATGTATGATGAAGTTCGGCCTCCAAAATTCAAAAGACCTCCAGGAAGGCCAAAAAAGAAACCTCGTACAAAAATAATACGTGAATTGCTTGGTCTCAAAGGGAAGCATACATGTAGCACATGTGGAGTTGCATGTCACAATAGGCGTTCTTGTAGAAACAGGCCTTAAGAAGTTTAATGAGCTCTTACGATTATATTGGAGTGTAATATTGGATTTTATAGATACTTGAATGTTATTCGCAATTGGTTTTGTGTTTAAAACTATATGTGTTGGAATGGTGATGATGGAATAAATTTGTTATGTCCTATTAACAGTGAGCATTTTTGTTCTTCTCTTTGTATTCATGCTCTTGTATATAGTATGAGGTATCGTTGTTGTATATATTGTCCATCATATACATAAATTGTATATGTATAAGTTATATTGAACATATTATTCTCTTTGTATTTATGCTAGTACAAATAATTCTATGTGTATTTGTTCTATTGAAATATTTTCCTCTTTTTGAATAGAAAATGTATATGTACACTCTATATTTATACTTTATGAATGATTGTATAAGCTGGCTAGATTTATACAGTTAATGTATAAATATATGTTGTTATTTAAGTGGTTTGTATATTTATACTTTATGAACTATTGTATAAGCCTAACAATGTATATGTATATACTCAACATAAAACATACTCCTAGATTTATACAGTTCATGTATAAATATACGTTGTTATTTAAGTGGTTTGTATATTTATACTTTATGAACGATTGTATAAGCCTAACAATGTATATTTATATACTCAACATAAAACATACTCCTAGATTTATACAGTTAATGTATAAATATACGTTGTTTTTTAAGTAGTTTGTATATTTATACTTTATGAACGACTATATAAGCCTAACAATGTATATATATATATATACTCAACATAAAATATACTCCTAGACTTATACAGTTAATATATAAATATACATTATATAAGTTGATTTGTATAATTATTAAAGTGTTAAACTGCATATATAATGAAATTAACAAAAAATAAAGAAGTAAAAGACTTAAATGATCAAACGAGTATATTACAATAAAAAAATTGGGAAGTTCAAAACATTTAAGGTTATTATGCATGTCATTTGCATATACAAAAGAAAACAGAAATTTAGTACTATTGTTCTAATTAATTGTGATCCTTTCACTGCTATCACAATCTTTGTGAATCCTAATTGGCATGTCTGGTGCCTCGCTGTCACTAGTGGCATCGGCTTGGATCTTTTGCATTCCATAATTCCACAATAATGCAGCATATCAAATACGTGTGAACTGAATTTTGAACCCCATTTCCATTACTGTTATGGTCTGCATAAGCAGCAACATATAATCCACAATCGCTGAAAATAAAAGACATCAAATTTTATGATCAGTATAAAATTAACAATAACAATAACAATAGAAATAAAAATAACCATAATAAAATTTACAGGCTTCCTTCAGTTTGTTGTGGTATATCCTTGACATAAATCATTTCAAACGAGTCAAATTCAGAGTGGGACTTGTATTTCCGGTGTGAATATATGTCAATGTCTTTCTTCCCGTAAAAACTAGACTTAGATAGATACATGGGAATAAGTTGTGGATATTGCTTGATCTTATTTTCAACTTTTGAATCGTGTAGTGCATCACCACTAAGAGAATCATAGATCTATATACATCTATCATTAAAGGACACAACGATCAAAATTCAATGAAAGATCTCCTTGATGTTAATAGGAATGAGAATGTTATCAACTGTGTGCCAAGATGCAGCAACATACATTCTGTATCCATTAATGTACTCAAAAATCGACTTCTTCGTACTGTCCTTATTAATATTACTTTCAAAGTGATAATAAGCATCCCAGATTTTGTGAATCAAATTATTGAAATTGCAATCGACTATAATAAAACTGAATGTGTTGTTGTCGGAGTACTTGGCTCTTTTACGTATGTAATACAAAATGGCATCTTTGTGTTGTAAAAATAAGTAGTTATAATTTGTATAAAATTGTCATTTATACAGAATATATCAATTGTATAATGAAATAAATAATATTACGCTTACTGAGTCATCAAGTAATTGATCTTTGTATGCAAACTTATAGAATCAGTTCTTGTTTTGGACAGTGACAATTTCAAAATGAAACCACATTTGTAAGACAATTTTTTTCTTTTTCTATCGCTCTTCTTTGTTCTTCCTAACAAAATCAAAATCAAAATCAAACTAGAGCTTTATACAAATATATGTATATATAATTAAATCTGTATATTTAGTAAGTACAAAACGATTTACTTTGTGTTATGCTTAACAAGCAGGCCTTCATTTAACCATTTCTATAAATGCATATACAGAGTTGTAAGATCCACATCCGACATTGAAAGAAATGGATGTTCCAAATCAAACGTGAAAGGAAACCTGAATGAACTACCTGAAATGTAACAAGTCATAAATAATCATTATAAGACTAACATTCATTAGTATGTCTGTATTATTGTGTAAATAATAAATTTTGTTGTACCAGACTCTGATTCGAATGATGTCACATAAGGTAATGTGTTGAATGGGCCTGGACGTCTTTCCCTAGGAATTGGTAATGGTGTGTACTCGTCCACAGCTAACAAAGGATGTAACACCATGCTTCTTTCTGGATTAAGGTTTGATTAGTCATCATGTACCATCTGAAGAGGTGTTTGACACATGAAAACTTCTTTAACAACTAATTTATTGACATCGGATGATCCTGATTTGTTTGTATCTGTAAATTCTGCCTTATCCATCTTTTCAGTTTTGTCATATATAATATTCAATAAATCCTGCTGTTATAAAATAATAAACAAAAAAGAATTCAAATAATCAGATTATATACAATTATAAATTCAAATTTATGAAGATAAAAATTGAGAACTACATACAAATGATGAATTGTTGAAGTCTGCTTGATCATTCATGAATTAGGATCCCTTTTTGTTAACTTCAATTGGAACATCATGACAATCCTCCTTCTAAATATATAATAGATGTAATATAAATAAATATTTATATATTATAAAAAAAAAATAGTTGTTGACAAATTCAAACATCAAAAGTGTTTTGAACCTCAGAAATATTTGAAAACTCTGAAGTGTTCTGAATCTCAAAAGTGATTGAAACATCGGAATTGTTGTGAACCTGCGATAAATATCACTTGGTATATTAATAATAATTATGTCTACATAATTATACATTTTGTTATACAAATTAAATGTTGATATTAAATTATACAACTGACAATTATACATGTGTTGGATAGTTAGTTAATTGTATATGTATATTGACCATATATATATATATGTTATTTATTTGAAAAAAATTAAATTGTATATGTATATTTAGTTTATTTGTATATAGCAATTAATGTTGTTTATAACACAAAATTAATAAATTACTTGTGGCTCGAAAGTGTTTAATTGTTGACCTAAAGGGCTAAATCTTGAGTGTCCAGCTAGAGACTGTAAATGTGACTGGTGAATACTAACTTCTGGATTAAATGATGGGACTGTTACTCGAACAACCTTATGCGGAAAATTTAAGAAAATATACATTATATACAAAACACCATAAAAGTTTGAATGATCAACAAGATAAATAAGTATAATACCTCTTGATCATATAGATCATTATAAACAGATTGACAGTTCAATTCAGAAGGTGAATGCCGAGAAGGTTCTTTGGACTGATCGACATTAACTGTTGGCACTTTATGTGTAACTTCTACACCATCGCCCTGAAGTGGAAACATTAATTGTATATTTATTTATTTATTATGTATAAAGATCTATGTATTGATCTCTATTAACAAACCTTATCCTCCACATTCTTGATTTTGATAGAATCCAACACAACTTTGAAGTTCTTTTCAATTAAGTTCTTTAAATCAGTAAACTGTTTCTCCATCTGAAATTGGACATATATAAGTAACTTTAATGTTAAATATACAAATTAAATAGTAGTTGAATAAAAAGAAAATTAAAAAAATCAATATCGATATTTTGAATTGATCAAACTCATCATGCAATATACTAAAATCAGGTGACTTGCTGGTGGATGATATTTCAGAAGCAACACTTGATTTAATCTCAACATTTTGCTTAATGCCTGTATAGGAAGAAACATTAGCACGTTGTTTAGCTTGCCTCTTCGAAAGTGGTGACTTGGATCATTTTGAAACATTGGCATGTCGAGGTGACTTTCTTAAACAAGGCTGCTTTGAAATAACCCAGGGTGGTGTCTTCTTCTGAATAGGAGTGACTGTCTGCCTTGATTTCTTCTAAGGAGGAGACGAACAAGTATCAACTTTTTATTTTCTCTTGTTTTTTGGACGTGGAGGATCCTGAAAATCATCGTCTGAATCATTTGCAGCTGATATTTCTGTTGGAGATTGATCTGATTGAACATACTCATGAGGCAATTCAAGAATCTTAAGTTTCATTGGAGTTGGACTTAGATTCTGAAAAACAAGCTGCAAATTATAGACACGTTCATATTGACATATTCATTAATAAATCATTCAAATATGATGGATGCATTTGTATAATTTTGTGCAATTGTATATGTCTAAATGAACATTATACAAAAGATTTCCTTATACAAATGCAAAAACTTATACATAAAAAATGCACAAAATTATACAATAAACAACTTATACATACATATATACATTGCACAAACTTATATGTATATCTATATTTATATAGTTCACAGACTTATATATATATATATATTAATACCGGGCGCACATTTATACATATATTTTCCTAGAACACAAACTGATATATAAATTTATATAGTTATAGATATACAATATTTATACAGAGCATAAACTTATACATATATTTAAACAGTGCATACCAGATTGTTGTCGTCTCTGAACATGCCCTTCGCAAAGTATTCTAGACGAGGGAAATCCTTTTTTGTCTTCCAATTGACGATCCTAGGGATGTGGTCAGATATTTTAACAACAATTTCCTCATCAAAATTCGAACAACATTCATAAAGGATGAATTGATGTATGTAGAACAACGTTCACAGTAATACTTCCCATCATGTTTAATCTTGTTGTGCAAATGTAGAATTTGAAGGTCAAACGTCTTTTTGCCCCATAGGTAGTCAATGTATCTGCCCGATTCAACTAAATCAAAGTTTTTCCTATCAATTACAGTAGTTGTTGGTTCTTCAGAAAGGATGAATGAATGTATGTAGAACAATATAGCAAATTTTACAACATCATCATCATTATCCCCCCAAACCTTGTTAGAAAAATCGTCAATCAATTATTTCTTTGTTACGACTTTTTCAACACCTTAAAGACAAAATCATTCTCATTGTTTGAACATTTTAACCCATATATGATAGCAAAGTCACAAATGGTGAATCAGAGAGTGATGCCATTTACATGTATCAGGATTGTATTTTTGGAGCTACCCTCAATCTCTCTCAAAAACATGCACCTAATAAGTTGTTCTTGAACATGACACCTACGAATGCTAGACAATTGGGCAAAACATGTGAATCCACAAAATCGATTATATTGAGTTTCAGAAAGCTTTTCAGCTAACACATTTAGTACTTCAATATTTGTGTAACACTGCATGTGAGGTGTGCGTGTTGGTTCTCTTTTGCCTAAAAATTTAACAACATGAAAAAAAAATGCATATACAATTTTACTAAAATATATATGTGTACATAACTAAGACACAAATACATATATCAAAATGTATGAAATAGATTTTAAATGAAAATAACCTATACAAGTTTTATAAAGAAAAAATACATAATACAAACTGATTTCAATTGCATAAATATTTATATTGTATATATAGATAAATTGTTATACCGCTACTAATACAATAACTATTGATATTATGGTTATACAAACAAATTCAAATGTATAATTATTTACATTGTATGTATAGTGAAATACAAACAATTTATGTATGTGTATAAGTTTGTGCAATTGTACATGTCTAAATGAACATTATACAAAAAGTATCCTTATACAAATGTAAAAACTTATACATAAAACAATGCACAAAATTGTATCAATTGTATAAATGTATATATTGTATATATAGAGAAGTTGTTATGACACTACTAATACAATAACTATTAATATTATACATTATACAACCAATTTTCAAATGTATAATTGTTTACCTTGTATGTATAGTTAAATAGTTCTATTTTATACATTTAGTTTGGATATTAACATATTGACTATACACAACTGTATAAACAAACAGATACAAGACATAAATCAACATAGAAAAGAGAAAATATAAAGAATAATATACAATCGTAACACATACAAAAATAATAATTATATAAATACCTCATCATGCTCCAATGAGCCAGAAACAACCACTTCCTTTGTTTTTGCGTTGTCATCTGTATAATTAGTTGTTTTTCTTTCCTTTTTTTACTTGACCCAACATCAAACTGATCTTTCTTACCTTCCTCCACAATACTGATGTTGGATTGCTTCGATTTTGCACTTATTTTCTCTAATCTGATTGGGTCATTGTTTAATTTGGATCTGATCTCTTGCATTGCGTTGGATTTGGACATTGAACCTGCAACCTCCCCAAAATTTTGAGTTAGACCCAAGAAAAACGATGGTTGTTCAACATTATTTTCGCCATGCAAGTGTATACCTCTTGTGAATCTTTTAGATAGAGTCTGGACATTCCTTGTTTGAGTGAAAATTTTGTATGGATGATGAACTGATGTGAAAAATAGCTTGAAAAAACTGGGGGAAAAAATAGATAAAAATTTAAATTAATCGATTGAGATAAGTTTTGGCGGTACCTGAAATTTTTGAAACCGCAATTGAGAACGTGATGGTGAAGATTTAAATTTCCAAACTGATTTTGGGGAGAAAATTTGAGAGAAATTGAAGGAAATAGGAGATATAAACGAGAAGAAGATATTGTATAAAAGGGAATAACGTCAGTTTTTTATTTTTTTTACTTATACAAATCGGTGGGACCCATTAATAGCAAACTGACCGAGACCTTTGCTCCTTAAAGGAAATAAATGAAACGGTAGCTACTTTATTTATTTTACATTAATAGTTTGTCATTATGTACAATTATCCCATTTTTTTAAGGAAAAATTGCATAACTAAGCTAACATTTGATAGTTAATTATGCTATATTACTACAATTTAAATTAATTATGAAAAATGGTTATTGTTTAAAAAAATGGCTAAGTCAGGCCCCACTTTTTTGTATCAAAACGTGTAGAATCCTTTTTCTCCTCCACACACTATCACACTTTACCACATCAACTTAATTTGCTCCTTAAATCTCTCAACCCCCCATAAATTACTTAACCGAATCAAAATTTAAATTTTGAAAATTTTGATCAACCTTCCTAACCGTGCAAAATTAATTCCAGGTATCCTCTATTCATTTTTTTTAACTTCCATCATTTTTTAATGTTTTGTATTTGCACAATATTTCTTATTTTCCCCACTGTTTCATAGTTCCATAGCCATAATCTTGATTCCTTCAGTATAATCATCACACTCATTTAAATTATGGAGGAACAATCTTCATCTAAGAGAATTTCTAGAGGTATAGATTTGCATGCAACAAATTCGGTTGAAAGTTTACCTTTTTCGTAGGGATTAACTCATGATCTTGAAGGAATTGCAGGGTCATTGTCAAATCTAAAGTTATTGATGACTCAAACATAGCAAAGAAGAAGATTAGATCGAAGTTTCGCAATGATCCCATCGGGATGGGGTTAAAAGCTCCAAAGAAAAAAAAAAAGATGAAAAAAAGAGTTAATAATTTTGATTTGATGATCCCTGGAAAAAAAAAGTACAAGAAACATATCTCAGTAAGAACGATTCAAAAACAATTGTGGGAGATGATTATGGTGCAATGGACCAACACGAAGCAAAAGATTTAAAGTTATAGCCTTGTTTTCATTTTTTTTTCTTTTCAATTTGTATATGACATGATAAATGAGTTATAATTTTAGTTAATTGTATATATTAAATAATTAATAACCAACATATGTATAAATAATCAGTTATGCTATTTGTATGATTACATTTATACAAGACTAATATTGTATAGTTATTCAACTACACCTATTTTTATAATGAAGGTCTGTTATTTGTATATTTCGTGTACAATCTATATAATATAAAGCTCAAATCGTCACATATACAACTGACATAAATAAATAAAAAATTATTCAATTATACACATTTGTTGACTTAAAATATATAACGAATTATATATAATCTATATAATATGGATCGAGTTCAAACCGTAACATATACCAACTGCTATAAGTCAACTAAAAATTATTCAATTATACACATTTGTTGACTTAAAATATACAACAACTTGTATACAATCTATATAATATATTTTCAAATCGTAACATATACAAACTGATATAAGTAAACAAAAATTATTCAAATATACACATTTGTTGATTTAAAATATACAATGAATTGTATACAATCTATATAATATGGAGTAACATATACAAACTGATATAAGTCAATGAAATTTTTTTTCAATTATACACATTTGTTGATTTTAAATAGAGCAACTTACAAAAATGACTATAGTTGTAGGGTTATTGAAGTTCAATAGCTATAAGTATGCTATTTATAAAAAATGACTACATTTTATGTCTTAATCTTGCTGTATATTTGTATTTTTTTTCTATTTTTTTTATTTATATAATGATACAATTATAATTACAATGCACTAAATAAGGTAATTTCTTGTTAGAGTGACTGAATGCCCCCTAATTACGTTTCTAAAACTCTCAACTTCCCATAATTAAATTAAAAACTAATGATTATGTCCCTATCCGCT
>JAJOOS010081645.1:0-21959 GCA_029582725.1 Solanum chiquidenum | reverse complement strand
AGGAAGGTTTCCACAATCAAACCCACATACCTCAACTTTGGAGAATCCTTGATGAAGATTGTAATGGAGAATTGAAGCTTGAGATTGAGTCTTGAATCTGGAATTAGAGCTTGAGATGTTTGAATTTGGTTGAGGATCTTGGTGGAATCTTGGAGAGGGCTTAGAGAGTGTTTTTGAAGTTAAAAAAATTGACTAAGTATGGGACATATCCTTTTTTTATAAAAAACACGTCTCCAACCCGCCTAGAAAAAATAGCTCACTGGAAATTGCAAATCTGCACAGACAAGTTTTACGAAAATGGTCATAACTCCCTCATGCTAACTCGGAATGAGGTGAAACCAAGTGCGTTGGAAAGCTAACTCAAAGAGATTTAATTTAATAGGTTGTGGCCCTTCCAGTTCCTTGTGTGTTAAGAGATATTCCCCTTTAAAGTTGACCCTCCAAATCGCATTTTTTGCGATTTTCGAATTTTGATATGGTTGCTTTAAAATTCGGGTTAGACCCATTTCCCACTCAATTTGACCCCATGAATAAGAATATGAAGTCGAATTTCCGAAATCATGCACGGATTTTGAGATATATGGAAATTACAATTCTAGGTATTTTCGAAGCACATTTTCGGGCATTTTTGGGGTCGTATCACTGGACAAAAAGGGATCCCCTCCCACGAGCACCTAAATCGCTCATTGTAGCCACCACGACTTGTGGTGGTGCCCGTGAAGGGGAAGCAATAGCCACTCCAAGGCTATCCCTTCTCACGAGCCAGTTAGACTAGTCGTGAAGGAAAAAATGGCTCGTTCTGTGGGTTGTAAGGTGAGTCAAGAGTTTAGGGGGCTTCCCAGGTCACTGGTGAAGGACCACAATTGCCACCACATCCCCTGTGATCCTTGATGGCTCGTGTGGACCTCCATATGGAGGTTCGTGTCAATTGTATGCCAGGGTCATTTGGGTGTTTTCCTAATTATTTTATTATGATACTATGTCATTTTACCCATACCTAGGAACCCTATATAAGTATTTTTAACCCCAAATTCAAACCATTCAAGTCATTATCTTAAATTTACTAAAGAAGATCAAGTTCTTCCTCGCCAAAATATTTCTCTCTAGAAAATTGAAGAAGAAGGGTTCAACCTTGGGTTTCAAGGCAAGTCTCCAATTCCACCATTGAAGGCAAGCTTTTGGCATTGAGGTATGATAGTTTTCATCCATGGATTCCTTCCATTCATGGAGTTCCCCAATTTTCTTATTTTTAAAGTTAGAAATACCCAATTAAGTTAGGGTTTTTCTTCTATATTATGGGTTCTCTTGATTATTGATTTAATTGATTGAATTATGATCTCTTATGCATGATTTGATGAAATTTTATGGTTTTATGATGATTCCCCATGAACCCATGTAATTCTCATATTTTTTGAATTATCATTATATGATGTGGGTTTTGGATTATGAATGAAGAGTTTATGAAATTAAGCACATTCTTATGAGATTTATGTAAATGTTTTAATGATGCTTTTAGAGTGAAGTATCAATGATAATGTTGTTGTTGTATTGTTGAAAGGATTTTCCCATATACACATGAAAGTATGATTGTGAAAGGTTTTCTCACATAGTAAGGATTTTAAGGTTGAAAGGTTTTCTCACATAAATGAATTAAAGATAAGGAGATATCCTAATGAAACCTAGCTTGAATTTTTTATTGAATGATACCTTTTCATGGATGACTTATGACTTAGCTTGGATTGGCAAGATGACGTGAGAACAAGTAAGAAAATGACTATTCCATGGGATTTATGCTTAGCACTGAGAGGATATTGAGATGAAAGCTCTCCCCTGAGTAGAGGTCGGGTTTCTAGAATCAATCTCCTTATCCCTTACCTATGTGCCTCCATAGGATGAGTGACTCGATAGACATTAGCTAGTGGATCCACAATAGCTAGAGGTTTATGGTCTTTACCTTGGCAAGTAGGACAACCCTTTTAAGTGTGGGAGACACCGAGGGATTGTGCTATAGTTCACATGGTCTCTATGTCGGTTAAGGCTACTTACCATAATAATAATGAACTAAGGTTACTTCAAGAAGTATCTCACATGTGTTCAAAGGACTTAAAGATGTTAGATTGCATTGACCATGTTTTATGACTTTTTTCTTCTGAACCCTTTTATATCATATTTTAACTTGATCATTTCATGTCATGAATTGTCCTATTTTAGCATGATTTAAATGTTTATATGCATGGCTATCATACTTGGTACATATTTTGTACTAACGCATACTCTTGCCTACATTTCCCCAAATGTAGGGTCCGACAGTCAGGGTTCTCAGTTTCTTGGCTAGAGATTGATTTGAGAGATTTTGAGCTTTGGTGAGTCCTCATGCTTCGAGGATGGATTTTCATTGTTTCAGTTTTCTTTCTTACTTTCAGTTTTGGACATATTGTATGGGCTAGGCCCAATTTCACTCTTATGTACTAGATGTCTAATGACAAAAGTGTTTAGACTTCCGCTTTACTTTATAAACTTTCATGTATTGAAATTGTCTTCCAAGTATTTTCATTCTATTTCTCATGTTATGATTTCTTAGTGGCTTATATGGGGCTTCTCGGGGTCCTATAGGCTATGTTACGCCTATGGGGTACCTTGGTTCGTGACAACCAACATAATAGCTATTTTAAGCCCCCCAAGTTAGAGACATTACTACCCAATAGCTACCCCCAACTTTCAACAAAGTGATCAATAATAACAAAAAAATATTACCACTTCAAGAGAGTAATAGTGAGAGAAACAAACTGTATTGTGACTACACAATGAACATCAAGAGTTTGGAATAGGTTTTGAATAACTGAAAAGGGAGAATGAGAGGTTGGACCTTTTATTTTGAGCCTTTTGTCCATTTGAATTCTGCCTCTTTGCCTTTGGAACTACTTATCTACGCTTAAGCAAAGTTTGGTTGCTTTTGCGACCTCTGAGGAAATGCAGGGTTCACTTAAGTTAGTGCCCCCCCACTTAAGCATAGTTTGCTTTACTGAGAGGAAGCCACTTTTACAAACTTCGCTTAAGTGAATTGATGTTCGTTTTTGCGGATCGTGAGGCCATTTTTTTCAAGTTGCTCACCGTCTGATTGGGCAAACTCAGGGGTTTTTTGGGAGATTCACCTTGTCTCATTGGGCGAGCCTGGACACCTTCCAAGTCATTTTCCCATGGTGTTTTGGCCCCAAACTTTGTTTTCTTCAAGATTCATGCCTCCAAACCTGTTCAAATTAACTCCAACACTTCAAAATCATGAGTATTAGTTAAAAACACAAATTAAACCTAATAAAATAAGTAAATAATTAAAATTAAACTATGCTAGATACCAATGGGGTGCCTCCCATCAAGCGCATAATTTAACGTCATGGCACGACGCCGGATACATCACCCTTTGTGTTTCCACTTCGAGGAAATGAACACTCTCCCCAACTTGAGGTCAATTTCACTCCGAAGAGCATGGGGAGTGCGAGAGAGCATAAAGTGTTCCACTTGATCTCTCCACTTTGATGACTTACATTTCTTACCCAACTTTGCATCATTCTTCCATTTTGGAACCTTGGGCAAGAGTAAGGATGGGAGGGTCATTAGCCCACTTGAATGTTGATCTTAATGATTTGCGGCCCTCAATAGTGTGACACCCTCGATTTCACATGAACTAAGTTTGCCATTTATGATCTTTTTGGCTTTTTCTTGAAACTCTAGTATCATGCCACTTATTTTTTTCTTCTTGGATTGTTATTGCTTCGGGTTTGTTGCACAAGCTCAATATATCTTCTATATGTACCTCCATCTCTTCGATTTACTCGGTTTCAAACCAATCATCCCTGAAAATGACTTGAAACGTCTCATCACACCAAGCAAGGTGCAAGTCGTGAAACTCTTCTTCTCTCTTTTTGGCCATTGGATAACGAGGATTTTCACCCTCGTGATTTATCTCACCTCAGCCCTAAGAGTAGCAAGTCCAAATTCGAGTTCGACCATGCCATAACACTGAGCTAGGTACCTTTTTCGAAACCTTTCCATTTTTTGAGAGAGAAGGCATAGGGATTTGTTGCCCCAACTACGCTTTTCCTTCACGTCCCTAAGCCTCAATTGACTTATCACATTTGACTCATTCAAAGGCGATGGGTCGATGGTTGGCATACCACTCCCAAAGATGTAATGATCACAAACAACTATAAAAAAAAACTAAAGAAGATGATCACATATATTCACAATCTAGATAGAAAGAACTAAACTAGAAATCTTAAATCAATTCAATATGCCTGATTATTCCCCGGCAATGGCGCCATTTTTGATAACACAAATCACCCTTCAAAACTAATTAAAAGAGTGAGCGGTTGTCGTCAATAAAAACACCTAACTAAGAGTCAAGGTAGAATCCGACAAGGAACAATGTAATGCCAATTTAAAATATAAAGTCTAACTAGATAATAGTTTGAACCTAGACATACATGCTACAAAAATATCAAATAAAAGATGATTTTTCAAATTAAACTACGAACAGGGGCAAAGATGATATCAAGCAAGGGATGTATGGGAATTGGGAAAAGTTGAGATTCAATCAACAATCAATGATCCATTTCAATTAAATACACAATCATTCAATCACTAATGGGTAGGCTAGGTCATCATCAATTACGTTAATTATCTTTCGATTTCAAAGCGTTTAATTGCGATATCTCCATTCAATCTCAATCACACAATTACAAAATAACCCACTACATTAACTTAGACCTCTCATTTAAGGAAGCCTTGAGCCCAACAATGTAACCCTAAACTTTCATATTTCGATCAAAGATTCAAGATTCAAAGCTAACATGCGATTATCAAACTAATTCTTTACTTCACGAGCTCTAGTTTTGAGCAATCCACGAAGATCAGAAGCTAAGGTTAAGCATGCAATTTTAACCTATGAATTCAAACATGAAAACTAGATTGAACCTATTTCACGAAATCAACATGGAAAGAAGGAATTACAAAAGCAATAGAGCAATCAATCAAACACCCAAGTAGCCTTGTCTATTTCTAGCACAAAGCCCCAATTTCATACAAGCATTACACCCATATTTCTAGAAATTAAGAAAAAGGAAATGAAGAAAAAATGTATTACTAAATTAGAACACACACTTCAAATCCCCAATTGAAATGTGAGGCAACTCGCCTTCAATGTCTCAACCCCTAAATAAAGAACACTATGAGATCAACTCTTTGAATGTGTTTATCTCTCTACAATGTCTTTCTATAACAATTATTGGATGATGAATAATGCCCAACTCTAACCCCATTTTCTGAATTTTGGGCCATGACGAACATAGCTAAGAAAACCTGTATATATTAATTAGATTTTGTTTTCTTCTGTATTTAGCTCTAGAAGATGATTTAAAATTCTCTATATCTTGGAGGGAAACAACAGTGTACCATGAGCTGCTGTTAGATCGTTAAGAGTTGATAGAAAAGAAGTGGATTTACATGACAAAATTCCAAGGACATGAAATGTGCTTTTGGCCAATATGTCAAACAATTTAAGTTCTTATTGTTATTCCTAGTAAAAGGAGCAGAAGATTTTTTACATGACATAATTTATTTGTTTGATTTTGACTTGGCTTGGAATATACCAGAATCTCTTGTGGTCTGTTCTTTTAACATGCTTATGTGGAAAATTAAAATTAAAGAGTTGGTAGAGACATTCGTTTTGAAACAGAAAACAGACTTAAAGGAAAGTAACATAAAAATTGAAATAGAGAGGAATTAATGAGTATCAATTTCCCTCCTTTTATTAAGCTTACAAAGTTAATCCTCAGACCATTGACTACTGTGTGGAAAGTGGAAAGTGAAGATTGAAAATTGGATGTCTTGAAGTAAGAAGCTATTATATACTAACCCAACTTTGTGACTCAGGTATCTTCATAATTTAATGTTGGAATTGAACTCGTGCTAGTTGTGACTTGTATGCTTACTTTGCAGTCGTTGTTAACCTTGTCAAAATTGTGTGGTATTTGAAAGAATTGTGTCTCATGTAACTGAATAGGCGGCGTAGAAAGGAATTTGCACATTATTCTAAAGACCTTGTATTGGACATCTAAGTGGACAGATCACAGATAGATTGAACAAAAAGATCCTCCTAAGACATTTGAGTAGTATGCTGGTCCACAGAAATCTAACATGGTTTAGTATCAGTAAGAATGCCATAAATCATCTTCAGGATGGTTTTTGTTCCCTGATTCTATGACTTTTTATAAACAAAATCATCTTATGGTTAATGATATCAATGTCATATGATACTTGATTCTGTCTTAGAGGATATTCTGATTTCTAATTTAAGTAAAGATGGTGTTAGTTCCCTGATTCTTTGTTTCAAATCTATACTCGTTATTTTCCTTCTACAGATTTAAAGAAAAATAGATACGTAGTTAAGATTGAAGAATGAAAAATGCGACCTAGAGTGGATAGCAGATTGATAACTGAACGACGTCATGATGAAGAAGTGCGCCCGTATATTCAGATATTATTGAAAGCTCAGAGCTGCTTTCAACCACAAACATCTGAAGACAACAATTCTATTGGCACTGTTGATGAACAATGAGCCAGGTTCTCTCTTGTTTTATTGATGATAAAACTAGTCAAGTTTGAAGATGTCTCAGGTATTCCAAAAAAAGGAAGAAGCTACTATTACTTGGTTTCTACTATTAAGCATACAAATTACAATTTGATATCAAACTGTAGTTGATGACATTAAGGTTAAAAAATTATTCCTTTAAGTGCTGGTAGCAGCACACATTTGAAAAATTATGAGAATATGTGTTCTCTCTTGGTTGCTTGATTGGTGAAGTTTTGAATATTGTTTCTATAATTGGATACAAAATTACAGACATTCAATAAAATCCGTTTCTTTATTAGAGCCACTGCACTGTTTATCTTGATTAATGCAGTATTGAAGACTGATTTCGAAATTGGGATGAATATTTCTCATTGGATCTATCTGAAAATTGTACTTAATTCTTTCTATGTTGACTTCCATAGAATGAGTTCTGAATCTATTTCAGGTGCTTCAGAGGCAAAAAAAAGTTTGTGGACTTACTTTATTAGAAGATGTTTGGAATATACCCTCGGGGAGAGATAATTGTTGTGCAATTTAATAGTCATAATCAATCAATTGGAAAAGAGGGTCGAAAGTTTGCTAGCTTTCTAGTCATCATTGCTAGAACCCCAGATTTGACACTGTTAAATACAAATGATTGGCGAGTGTTTGATGAAGAAAAGAAAAAATTGGTGGAGTTTGTGAGGGTATGAAATTATTATTCTTAACAAGTATCATTTATTTTTATTCATGATATCCTTTGGTTAACTTTTGTCTCTCTTTCAGAAAAAGTTCTTAATTCCAATACATGGAGAAGATTTCTTGGAAAAGTTAATAGAAAAAAAATGGAGGGACTATAAATGTGACTTAAAGGCTATGTATGTGACAAAATATAAGATGAAAGATGCCTTGATATAAAACAGTCACATACCAAGAGATCAATGGAGTGGTCTTGTCTCGAATTGGCTTTCTGAAAAAGCAAAGGATAGTAATTTATTAAATTCTGTAACAAGGTATTTCATATCCAAAATATGTTTTGAACTAATAAATAGTTGTACTATCTTAAAATGTGACTTTTTCATAACACAAACTTACTCCTAGAATGTTGCCACTATTTCTATTTCTGCTAGTGCTTCCACTATTGCTGCTACTACCACTACTTGAACCATTATTGTTGCTTCTGCCACTACACAAAACCAAAGTTCAATTACGACAAAAGAACATGAATAAGAAAATCATCAATATTTAATATGCTTCTTTCATAGTCAAAAGTTATGCTTCCATTATTACATTCTTTTTACATAGTTCTTTCACTTTTTCTTTCAAAGAACTTATGTATTTTGTGCACAAACAAGAACTGATATTTTATTTTCTCATTCTAGAAGTGTAGTCAAGCAAATAGAATTAGTAGATCTTAGCAAAATATGCCTCACACGGGAAGGTCCAAATGCATAGCAATCTTGATGAATGAACAAGTAGTCATACATACATTACTTATTATAATATTTTACAACTCATTTTGATCATGCCTTATTTATTTTACATCAATTTTACTTGATTAGGCTATAGATGAAATAGAACCTACACGTGCAAAAGTCTACATATTAAGTCATACAAAACGTAAAGATTGTAGACCATTGGATGAAGAGTCTCCAAATACAATTGTAAGATTTCTTACACTTTTTATCTTTGAGCAGTGAAAATTTTAACTTGAACTGATTAGGGGCGGGGGGATTTTATAAGATTAAAGTATGAGTAATTGATGGCACGTGACTTTAATAACATTCATCTTGTCATAATTTATAGTCTTAATTATTCTCAGAATATGATGAAACAGAAGTTTAGTAATGGCGAGACATCTGAGGAACAATCACATAACAGTGTTGCTTGCGAAGGAGATATGTATTCTCAAGTATTGAAAAATGAAAAAAGGGGTTATGTCCGTGGTTTAGGACTTGGTCCAACCCCTTCACTGTTATGGGGCAGTAAGTCATTCTTACGAAATGTTGTTGTCGACATGAGGATGCACATAAGTTAGAACAAGAGATAAATCAGTTGAAAGAGTTCAACAAAAAATAGGATGAAGAAATGTCTTTGATGAGAAAAAATCAAGAAATGCTAGTTTCAGAATTATCATGGATGAGACAAGCTATGTGGAAATATGCTCCTACTGAATTAACCAGGCCTCAAAATAATGGAAGCACTACTAGACAGGTTATCAGATTCTAAAATTTTAAATTTGTGTTCTTAAAATTTAGTTCACAAGAAAAATTTGTCATTTAGTGTGTTGATTTTTATTAAATTTATTATGCAAATATTGACAATGAACAAGCAATATAAGCACTGCTCAAGTTGCTAGTGGCCACAAGTTCTTTCTTCTCACGAGGTAATCACTTTTACCATCTGTCTGGTTCTTTATTTGTTTGTTTTTTTGCAACTATATATTATCCAAAAAAATTGTACATTGTAAGTGTACCAAATAAAGTAAACTCTTCTGCAAATGCATTATCTTGATAGAGATACACAAAAGGAAGCCACAGAAGAAAATAAATAGTAAAAGAATTAAGACAAAATTGTCATGGGTATTATAAGTGGTATACCTGAGGTGCGGAAAGGCTTCTTTGGAGAAGAAAATCCAGAAAAAGATGAGTTGTCTAAGCCTACAACCTTGGACATTTTTGCTTTCATTATTGCTTCCTTCTTCTCTGAATAGTATTCTATTAGTGTTAGGAATAACAAAAGAGTGTTTACAAATAATTGATAATTTCTGTGGACAATATTCATATTTGAGAAATGTGTGGTGACAAGTAGAATTATCTCTTTCATAAAATTCATAGATATGTTGTTGATCAATCCCTTAATTCCATGTGAATGTTTATAGATAAACTAGTTTATGTTTTGGGTAATATGTAGAGCTGACCAATTTAAGTGAAACTCAATATGTATATCTATTGTAGGGTGAATTATGCATATATTCCAAAAAAATAATTCCTATATACTGATGCATTTAGTTGTGGTCTTCTTTCTTAGTGTTCAATTTTGTTGGTTATCTTTTTCTGTATAATTCTGTGTCTTTGTCTGATCATGATCCAATCAAGTTCATAGCTAATTTCAGTTATTATTTTTTACAGTGGTTTTGCCAGGATGAAAGAGAAATATAAAAAACTTTTCATGGATTGTGAAAAAGAATAGTACTGTTTGTCTTGATATAAATATCATCAGCGGATCATCTATGTCATTGGTCGTGATCCAAGCTGGCATAGTTTTACCGGGGAAAAATAAATGATGGTTAAATCTCTTTGTTTGTCTATTGTTGAACAAATTCTCAATAATTTTGATAACTTGAATGCATTCTTTTGTTTTGATGATTCATACTTTTTTTTATTGCTAGAAGACAAGATAGTGGATGTATTGATTATTCTTGTTTCATATAACTGATGGTGTTTGAGTTTGATAAATTTTATATTACTATTGTTAAATTAATTCTCCAGTTAGGTATATGAATTAAGGTGAATTGATGGACAACTTAAGTTTCAATAATAATTGCCACTAAAATAGGTCTTTTTTACCGACAATTATTATATTTTTATCAATAATAACAAATGCCGCAAAATATGAAAGTTTTACTAGCAATAATAATTGCTAGTAAATAAATGTCAAGTGATTAATAATTGTCGCTAAATAAATGCCGCTAGAAGTATTTATTTTTAGTGGCAATAGTATGAGTCTTTACCGGCACTCTTAATAAATGCCGCTAAAGGTTTTAGCGACACTGAATGCAATGGCATTAGTTTAATTGCTGCTAAAAGTTTTTGCGGCAATAAATATTGCCACTACAAGAAAAATTAATTGCCGCTAAAAATCTCTTTTAGTGTAGTGATAACACAATACCCACTACATTAAATCAACACCTAACCCCATAATTGCACCCCTAGATCTTGGGGTCTTAGCCACCCATCACAAAAAGCAAAGACATTATACCTTTCATGAAAGCGGTCATGGGTAACATGAAATTAAGTAATTACAAGCAAACCCACATTGAATTCAACTTCAATTAGTCAATTTCAAGAGTAAAGTTGAAAAACCCAAAACTAGAAAGTGTTCTTCACAAGGTAAAGTTGTTTCTCTCACTATCCAATTCTAAACTCACCAAAATATCTCCAAAACAAAGACTCTCTTTTGTCTCTCTCCTTTGGGCTACATATAGTTTCCCAAAATTTGGTCCAAAACTCAACACTCTACCCTTTAGGCGACGTTAGTTGGGCTCACCGAACTCAATCGGCGAGTCGTTATTCATGCTTCAGCTTGCCTTCTCTTTCTCTAGGCTTCAGGTGTTTTCCCCTTAGTTGGCTAGCTCGTTTGAGTCTGCCTTCTACATTTGGCGTATTGCTGAGTACCACCTTAGTTCGCCTTTCGAGCCTTCAATTTTTCTCCTTTCACTGTACAGTCACTTTCGGTGATGGTTAACAAGGTCTCCCTTCTGATTCAGAGAGTCATCTTTTCTTTTAAAGTTCGTTGACCTTCCACGATAAGCATAAGTATTGTGCACTGTCACTTTGGGCAAGGTCATCCGCCTTTTTTGTTTGGTGATCATCAATATATTGTTTGCACTTCATTTTGCATTTTTATTCATTCTTTCAATCATTCATCCTTGCCTTGTCTGTTATCCTTCATAGCTGCAAATTATAACAATATCATCAGAATAAGACATTTAGGCATTGAGGACACTAATTATTGAGCAAAATCAGCCTCAACTGAGTGAAAATCTATAACTCATCACTTGCTAACTATGATTTTTAAGTTTATTAAGCTAAATATGATTATGAGTTAATCTATATATGTAATGAACGAGAGTAGTATTAATAACCAAGACAACATAGGTCTACAAGACAATGCTTAAAACTACGTATGCTAACATAGGACTAGGATTTCATCGGTTCAGGTGAATCCTACATGATACCCCAAGGTGTGGTTTATTATGGATTCTTTGTTAGTAAACTATGTTGTGAATATCTTATATGCCAGTAAGGCTAAGATGGCTTAGCTAATTGGGATGAAATCATACTCCATGTAACTACATGGTGGATTTATGTCGATTACATTGAGAACCTCCTATAATGAAGTTAATGGTGATAAATGATGAAAACGGTAAGGTCAACCTAAGGATGTTATGAACCTTTCTGATTTTTCACAGGACAAAAGTATAAATTCTTGAGTTGTCTTTTTTACTTCAGTTATGTTTCATATTTTATTCTATCATGTTGCATAAGTACAATTCTATATGTACCTACGTATTCTTTGTTGATGATGCTTCATATTAAATAATGGAAACTCATATAATCAAAATGATCGATCTAGCATCATATTAGGTTCCAACATTCAACTATTGGTAGGCCCCACTTGCTTTTGGAGCAATGTCATTTATTTTAGCTTTTTTCTTGTTTTACTTATAGGTATGACATGGGACCTTTAGTAGTTGATAATGGATCAGAGTTGATGTTACGGTTTTGCTTGGTAATGTCAAATATTACAGAAAGTTTTTCATATTTGTGGAGTGTAGGGTAACTCCTACCTAAGAACGAGGACTGCTTCAAGGTAACTTTTGACTTATGTTAAGCAAAAACTTTTTGTGTCTTCTATTTTATGTAGTTGGGGTATTGTATTATGAACAAAGGAAAAACATTGACTTCTATTACTTTAAAATAAACGAGATTATCTCCTAATAAGGGTACAAAAAAACTATACATTGTAAAATACTATACATGATAAATACAATTAAAAGAAGATTTTATACTAATATGATATAATTAACTATATATGGTAGGTAAAGATTGTAATTGATGGTGATTAACATCTCCCTCAAACTAATGGTGGTCAACCAGAAATTTGCCAATAAAGAACTCATGTTGTTTCTTCATTTGAGACGGTGAAAAATCCGCCAGTTGATCACTAGAAGAAACATGAGGAAAAGAAATATCAATGTCATTAAATATTTCCTAAGCAAAGTGACAATCATTTTTATGTGCTTGATTCTATCATGAAAAACCTTATTGGAGGCAATATTTACAATACTTTCATTATCACAATATATGGGAGTGGGAGAGGAAAAGGGAATTCCAAAATCAGCCAATAAACGATGCAACAAAATCACTTTACTATAAGTAGTCGACATGACACAATATTCTACTTCAGTCGATGATTTGGACAGTGTTGCTTATTTCTTTTACTTCTAAAACAACAAGAATTTTCCAAGAAACACACGATACCTAGTGTCTGAATGATAAGTGTCAAAGAACCTACCATAATCAGCATCTGACAAGCCATGCAAGAGAGTAGGTAAGTAACAATAGTAATGCAGGACCATTGTTGCGATTGATTGAATATAGCACAAAAGTCAATGAACAACCATAAGATGAAGGCGTCAACGGTCTATCACAAACTGAATAAGAATATGGACAACATGAGCAATGTGAGGTCGAGTGACAATTATGTAAACCAAGCTCCCAATAAGATATCAATAAAGGATCGGGTCTGGAGAGAGGTTCCGCATCAGTTTTAGAGTAAGGAGTGTTCGGTTTAATGGGTGTATCAACAATGGTCATATATGACACGCCCCAAACTCAAGGGGCGCAACTGCCTCCTAATGCCAAAACTCAGGTCCGAGCCGACCCTACTAAACTATTTGTTACTAGCGCATGGCAGCCACACACAATCAAGAAAACAAACAAGTATATCTCGGCTTAAAATTAGGCCCTCGACCGGCAACGCTCCTGTCAACAGATCTATAAAATAAACAGCTACTCCCAAGAGTTCATATAAAGAAATAGCCAACTAGCACAAAAGTCCTGATTGGGCCGTCGAGGCCACAATGATCTCTATAGTGAAACTGAAAGCAGGTATATACCAATACAATACATCAAACAACTAACAAGCATCAACAAACCAACAAACTGGGCCAACATGGCCATAACGTAGTTGTACACCCCACACACTAGTCTACAAGCCTCTAAGAGTAGTAAAGATTGGCGGGACAGGGACCCAGCCTACCCATAAAAATATATACAAAAAAGCTAACAAACCTCTCAACTCTGGTAGCTTCGGAGGAAAGGGGCTAGCCAACCTGATAGAAGTCAATCCTGCTGCTGAGGAAGCCTATTGGGTCGTCTATTGGGTCCTGCATACATGAATGCAGCGTCCCCACACAATGGGGTGTCAGTACAAAATAATGTACAGAGTATGAGAGGCTATAGACTAAATGAGTAAGTATCATAATATACCAAAAGCAATCAGGTAAGGAAATCAAATTTAGATAAGCATGCTAACCCACTACTAAATCTAAAAAATACAGTAATGATGAAACAAGAACCTAACCATGCCCCCATAAGCTCGATGGGTACAAACAACATACCACCTACCTAGGCCCCCATAAGCCTAGAAGGTGCCACATCAATCTACATAACCCTATCGATAGCCCTTTGTTTTTGTAAGAAGTCACATAGCCCTTTTTGGCAAGATATAGCCCCGTAGGCAGCGCATAGCCCTCTTAGGCAACATCATAGCTTTGTGGGCTGCACGTAGCTCTCTTTTGCATCACATAGCCCTGTAGGCAACACATAACCCTCTTGGGCGTCAAAATAGCCCCGTAGGCAACACATAACACTCTTTGGCATCAATATAGCCTCGTGGGCAACACATAGCCATCTTAAGCAATAACATAGTCCTATTAGACAACATCATATCCCCCATAGGCAGTTCATAGCTCAACAACTAACCATAATAGCCCCATGGGCGACAACAGACAATTGAATAAGGTAAATGTAAGCAATTTAGCTATAAACAATATATATATATAATTTCCAAGTCGTTCCTAACTCAGGGTCGTTTCTAACAGATTATAAGTCCTTATAATGAGGGTTTATCTCAATCAACCAAACATTCACAATTACATCTACAAGATCACCAACATTAACTACCCTACTATATCACTCCCAAGCTCTAAGGAAATATGCCGAACGAAGGGAATAGCGTTAACATACCTTTTCATTTATAATTTATGCCTAAAATACCTCTGTTCGCACCACTACAACACTAAAAAAAGAAGGTAAAATCAATCAGTAATTAAGGTCAAGAATTACTACGACAATCGATACGGATACCTATCGTAAATTACTATCCAAGACCTAAGGTATCCATAAACTAATAAAAGATGGTTCCTACCTTTCTTTACACGCCCAGAACACTTAAAAAAAATCAAACCACTGAAAAAACTCTGCTTCCACAGCCTCCACGGAGCTACACCGATCAATTCACCATGAAAACTATACCAAAACGATGAGCTCGTGAAGTAGGACAATTCTCGATAAGGAGCCAAGAAGAGATTATGAACACCCAAGGATGATTTGAGGAGAATTTCTCTGATTTTCGTGGGTTTATTTCGAGTTTGAATGAAGAAAAATGAAGAAGATGCTATCTTATAAGCTTCCACAGACTTAGGGGACCCACCTCACGCGCCTGCTTGCGCAGTCTTGCGAAAACACGAATATCTCTCTATTCTGAAGTCGTACGAACAAATAATTTGATGCGTTGGAAACTAGACTCGTAGACCTTTAATTTAATGGGCCGTGGGCCCCATAACTCTTTATATATTTGGAGAAAACTGCCGAGATATTTGACCCAAATTTCAGAGAAATCTTTAAAAAGGAACTTACGATAACTTTCGCCAACTTTTATTTTGCGACTTACCTTACTTCAAAACTTGAGATACAACCCTTGAACACTTAAAATATGACGTACCACATCATTCTTAATGTTTTACTCACCGTCTTTGTCTTTCCACGAAGGTAAGTTAATTTAGACATTTTGAAAAGTCGGGGTGCTACATCCTTCCCCCCTTAGAAACATTCGTCCTCGAATGAAAAATCTGAGTCACACGATTATGTCCCTAGGAGTTGACAAAGTATAGGCAAAGTATACTTTGTGAATGTGACTATCCAGAACCTAAAACGTAGAAATTCTAACCTAGGTGTCTCACAGGATGACATAAATAGCTAAGCACTATAGCTCCGCAATAACAGTGCGAGCGAAAATACAACGACAACAACCATAATAATAAGCAATAATTTAAAAAATTAGATAGGTATCTTACCTTACTTCACTAATATAAACTGACATGCTATCACCTAGGGTATGAAACAAGTGAGGATATTTGGACCTCATGCCATCCTCAGCTTCCCAGGTCACCTCTTCTCTATTCGTGTTTCTCCACAATACTTTAACCAAAGCCACCTCCTTGGTCCTCAATTTACGGACCTGTCGATCTAATATGGCAATTGGAGTTTCCTCGTAGGACAAATCCTCTGTGATCTTAACATCCTCAACTGGGACAACCCGAGAAGGGTCTCCTACGCACTTCCGTAGCATCGATACATGGAAAACTGGATGAACAGATTCTAGCCCGAAAGGAAATTCTAACTCATAAGCCACCCGTCCTACCTTCTGATGACTCCGGTATGGCCCAATGAATCTTGGACTAAGCTTGGCTTTTTTGCCAAATCTCATAACACCCTTCATAGGCGAGACTTTTAAGAATACCCAGTCATCGACACAAAACTCTAAGTCCCTTCGTCGCACATCTGAGTATGACTTATGTCGGCTTTGAGCTGTTAGCAACCTCTCCCAAAGGAGCTTAACCTGCTCCACTATCTGCTGTACTAAGTCGGGTCCAATCAACCCTGACTCACCTACCTCAAACCATCCAATGGGGGACCTATATTTTCGCCCATACAAATCCTCATAAGGTGCCATCCCGATGCTGGAATGATAACTATTAATGTATGCGAACTCAATAAGAGGTAAGTGGTCATCCCAACTTCCCTTGAAGTCTAGCGCGCACGCCCGTAGCATATCCTCTAGTGTCAAAATTGTGCGCTCAGCCTGGCCATCTGTCTGAGGGTGAAAGGTTGTACTAAGATTAACCTGTGTCCCCAGTCCTTTCTGGAAGGACTTCCAGAAGTTGGCAGTAAATTATGCTCCTCGATCTGAGATAATAGATATTGGGACGCCGTGCAACCTAACAATCTCTCGGATGTAAAACCCTGCATAATCTTCAACTATGAAAGTAGTCTTGACTGGTAAGAAATGGGTTGATTTTGTTAGTCTATCAACAATTACCTAAATAGAGTCAAACTTACGACACGATCGAGGTAACCCTATACCAAAATCCATATTAATTGCTTCTCACTTCCACAAAGGAATGGTTATCTCCTAGACTAGCCCAGCTCGCTTTTGGTGCTCAACCTTCACCTGTTGGCCGTTAGGACAATGTGCCACAAACTCAACAACGTCCTTCTTCATCCCGTGCCACTAATAGATTTCCTTAATATCATGGTACATCTTCGTCGAACCAGGGTGAATAGAATAACGCGAATAATGTGCCTCTTCCATAATTTGATGTTGAAGCCCTGCAACATCCGGAACACACAATCGACCACTATATCTGAGAGCTCCATCTCCTGCTATATCAAATGCTACAGACTGCTGATCTTGAGCCTTGGATCTGAGTTTCTCTAAGCTAGGATCCTCCTGTTGCCGTGCTTTTACCTCTACAACTAGAGATGATACAGTTGTGTCCTGAATTGTGATCCCACTATCGTCTGCCTCTAACAATCTGACTCTCAAGCTAGCTAACTGATGAAACTCTCATGCTAGCTCATGCTTCTCAACACTTAAATAGGATAAAATACCCATAGATCTTCGACTAAGGGCATCGGCTACCATATTCGCCTTTCCTGGATGATATAAAATATCCAAGTCGTAGTCTTTGAGTAACTTAAGCCATCGATGCTGTCGCAGATTTAATTCCTTCTGTCTAAAGATATATTGAAAGCTTTTATGATCTGTGAAGATGTCAACCTAAACGCCATACAAATAATGTCTCCAGATCTTTAACAAATGCACAACTGTAGTCAACTCTAAATCATGGGTCAGATAGTTCTTCTCATGCTTTCTCAACTTCCTTGAAGCATATACGATAACCTTACCATGTTGCATTAGAACACATCCCAACCCAACACCAGAAGCATCACAGTACACCGCATAGCCTTCTTAACCCTCTGGTAATGCTAGAACTGGTGCTGATGTCAACCTGTCCTTCAGCTCCTGGAAACTATGCTCGCAAGACTTAGTCCACTGGAACTTAGCTATTTTTTTAGTCAGCTTTGTTAGTGGTCCTGAAAGTGAAGAAAACCCCTCTACAAACCTTCTGTAGTACCCAGCTAACCCTAAGAAACTACGAACCTCAGTCGGAGTCATAGGTCTGGGCCAAGTTTTTACGACCTCAATTTTTGTGTATCAATCACAATGTCTGCATCTGATACAATATGGCCTAAGAAAGCTACATAGTTCAACCAAAACTCAAACTTAGAAAACTTTGCATAAAATTCTTGATCTCAAAGAATCTGAAGGATTGCTCGCAAATAATTTGCATGCTCAACTTTTGAACGTGAAATCACCAAAATATCATCAGTAAATACAATAAAAAACAAGTCTAGATACAGCCTGAATATACTATTCATCAGGTCCATGAACACTGCTAGAGCATTAGTTAATCCAAAAGACATTACCAAGAACTCAAAGTGTCCATATCTGGTTCTAAAAGCTGTCTTTGGAACCTCTTTCTCCCGAACTCGTTTCTGGTGGTACCCTGATCTTAAAACAATCTTTGAGAAGCACTCAGCACCTTGTAACTAATCAAACAAGTCATCGATCCTCGGAAGGGGATATTTATTCTTTATAGTCACCTTATTCAACTGTCGATAATCGATACACATTCTTAGTGATCTATTTTTCTTCATCACGAATAACACTGGCGTACCCCATTGTGAAGAACTAGGTCAGATAAAGCCTTTATCCAGCAAGTGTTTCAGCTGATCCTTCAACTCCTCAACAAGAGCCATTCTATAAGGAGGGATATATATGGGTTGTGAACCTGGTAGCATATCGATAGCAAAATCAATTTCCCGTTCTGGAGGGATACCAGAGAGCTCGTCTGGAAATACATCTTGAAACTCATTAATTACTGGAATAGACTGAAGAGTTGGTGGTTCTACATCTATATCATGAACGTGAACAAGATGATAAATACAACCCCTAGTAATCATCCTCCTCGCCTTAAGATAGGAAATAAACCTACCTTTCGGCGTTGCTGTATCGCCTTTTCATTCCCAAACTGCCTCTCCTGGAAAGTGGAATCTAACAATCTTTGTCCGGCACTCAACATTAACATAACAAGACGCTAACCAATCCATACCCATGATGACGTCGAAATTGACCATCTCTAACACTACGAGATCGACAGAGGTCTGACGGTCAATAATTTCAACTATGCAACCTCGATAGACTCTCCTGGCAATAATAGACTCACCAACTGGTGTAGATACAATAAAGGTTCGATCTAATAACTCTGCTACTATACATAACTTTCGTGCAATAAATGGCGTCACATAAGATAGAGTAAATCCAGCATCTATCAAAGCATAAACACAATGGGAGCAAACAATCAATGTACATGTCACAACATCTGGTGATGACTCTGTGTCCTGTCGGCCGGCAAGTGAATATGTACGGTTCTGTCCACTACCAGAACTAGATGCTCCCTCTCTGCCTCCGCCTCTACCTGTACCTACTGAAGTTTTGGGTCCAAGCCCTGTAGACTGTGCTTATGAGAAGGAACCTACTACTGACCTAGTCGACTGACCTATACTACCCTGACCTATGGTTGGGTAGTTTCTCCACCCAATGCACTCCTGTCCACAAGAATAAAAACCTGTAGAACCCTGTCTGCACCTCCCAAAATGCATTCTACCGCAAGTAGCACAACGTGGCGGTGCTGTCCTAGCTTGACCTGAGCCTCTCTGCTGATGAGAGCCTGATGCTCGTGAACCCTCACCTGGAACTGCTGTGGTGGATGTCTAGGTGGCCTACTAGAATATCGAGGTCTGGGACCACCCTAAGAATCTCCATGTGAACTAGCGGGCCTATCCCTCTTTTGTCTCTTTATATCGACCCTCTCAGTCATATACTGTAGATGTCGGCGATCCTCTATGCTTTGTGCAAAGGACTGAATTCGTGAGATATCCATATTATAATTTAGTGCAGTGGTAGAACAAATGTCGATATAGTTTGTGTCAATCCCTCCCACAAATTTACGCATCCTATCATGCATCGTATCAATAAATGCTGGTGCATATCTAGCCAATGAACAAATCTCAGCCTGTACTCTCGGACACTCATACTGCCCTGTCGAAGGTTTAGAAACTGGTCCACCCGACCATCCCTAATCTCTCGAGGTAAATACGGATCTATGAAAACTTCTGCAAAGCTATCCCAAGTGGGTAGAGATGCATCTTTTCCCCTAGATCTCTCCCAACTTTCGTACCAAAATACTGCAACATCACGCAATCGAAATGCTGCTAACTCAACTAACTCAGTTTCTAAGGCATGCATGACTCTAAAGATCCTATGAAGTTGATCAACAAAGTGTTGAGGGTCCTCTCTGCGATCTATCCCTGTAAAATGTGGCAGATTCAAGGCAAGAAATTCACGAACTCTCAAACTTCCGAGCCCTTTAGAAGGTCTGGCAACATCTGGTGCAACTGGATGGCGTTGTGCAACTACTAACTGTGCTAACATACATACTGCACTCTTTAAATCCTCATCAGATGGAATAGGAGGAACTAGAGGTGGTACTGCTGGTGGAGCCGGAAGTCATGTAGCCCTTAGAGGCTCCTGAAGCTGTAGAGAAGCTATAGGGGGCTGAGAAGATGTCTCCACCTGTGGTACCTTGCCAGTGCCCTCGCCTGCAGCTTTATCTAACCCCTGGCTAGCTGTGGTATGTATGGTGTCAGCCATCTCTATCTGCATACAAATACCAATTATAAGCCAGAAACCTCAAACCTTAAGACATCGCTCTATAGCACGAGGTGAGCAAAAGAAGGATAGTAATTTTAATATGCCCAGTAGCTTCTTACTTAACGAATGTGGTGCATAATACATTTATAAACAAGTCTCTACTAGACACGGCCTGCAGACTCCCTAGGATTCGACGTTGCTCTGATACCAAGTTTGTCACGCCCCAAACTAAAGGGGCACAACTGGCTCCTAATGCCAGAACTCAGTCCTGAGCTGACCCTACTGAACCATTTGTTACTAGCGCATGGCAGTCACACGCAATCAAGAAAACAAACAAGTATATCTCGGCTTAAAATTAAGCCATCGACCGGCAAAGCCCCTGTCAACAAATTTATAAAAGAAACAGCTACTGCTAAGAGTTCATATAAAGAAATAGCCAACTAGCACAGAAGTCCTGATTGGGTCGTCGAGGCCACCATGATCTCTATAGAAAAATTGAAAGCTGGTATATATCAATACAATACATCAAACAACTAACAAGCATCAGCAAACCAACAAACTAGGCCAGCATGGCCATAACGTAGTTGTACACCCCACACACTAATCTGCAAGCCTCTAAGAGTAGTAAAGATTGGCGGGACAGGCGCCCAGCCTACCCATAAAAATATATACAAAAAAACTAACAAACCTCTCAACTCTGGTAGCTCCGGAGGAAAGGGGCTAGCCATCCATATAGAAGTCAATCCTGCTGCTGAGGAGGTCTATTGGGTCGTCTATCGGGTCCTGCATACATAAATGCAGCGCCCCCAGGCAATGGGGCGTCATTACAAAATAATGTTCAGAGTATGAAAGGCTATAGACTAAATGAGTAAGTATCGTAATATATCAAAAGCAATCAGGTAAGGAAATCAAATTTAGATAAGCATGCTAACCCATTACTAAATCTAAAAAATATAGTAATGATCAAACAACAACCTAACCATGCCCATGACATTGGGATCATTGATGTCAAGGGAGAAGTTAGGATAACAATTAAAGTAAACTGGCCCATCAGCTAGATTACTCTGCAAAACTCCTAATAAAGAATCATCAAAATTCAAGAATCTGCCATCTCTAAGGATGACACAAACAGGGATATCAAGTCCTTTTCGAAATAAAGGTTTAACAGCAACTTGAACTAGACCAATATGCAAATAATTGAAAGTAGATCTATAACGATTAATATCATTTTCTTTGAGTAAACGAATAACTTCTAAAGAGTTATTTATAGCAATAGTAGATTCACAAGTCTTAATATTATGACGAGTGATCCAACTGAAATTTCCTAATTGATAATTTTTTTTGAAAGGTTCTTCTGGTATACTCCAGTTTTGTAAATCATTTTCCAATTTAGCAATCTTGGTTGCTTGAGAGGATAAATTTATATTATTCAAAATATGCTGGT
>JAJOOS010081644.1:0-18015 GCA_029582725.1 Solanum chiquidenum | reverse complement strand
GCTAGGAGATATGACCCTCCAAAGTAGACCCTCGAAAAAGGCTTCACTTGGAAATTTCGGATTTTGATACGGTTGCTCTAAAATTCGGGTTAGACCCATTTCCCACTCAATTTGACCCCCTAAACAAGAATGTGAAGTTGGATTTTTGAAAAACGAAATGGGTCTTTTTATAAGTAGCTAAACAAATTTCCGGTAACTTCCGAAGCACATTTTTAAGAACTTTTTGGGTCATTTCAAATATAACTATTTCATTAAGTTCTCGACTCCAAACTCACATATGAGGCTCTAGTTTCACTCTATCATTTTCCGAGTCGTTACATCAATGTAGCAGCAAGGTACTGGTTTGGCTTCATCAGCAGTTCAATAATGTCATCCCAGAAAGAGTCTATCCTCCACCATGCAAAAACTGCTTGCCTTGGTTGCATCATTGATGGGACAAAGCTTAACTTGGGTATGATCATTGCACAGGAGATGGTCATAAGGGCCAAGCAGCGCCAAACCTCCCTTCTTTTTCGGTGTTGATCATTGAGTTGTGCAGATGGGCTAGAGTGCCTCGAGATGAGAAAAAGGATGTGAAAGTGATTTCCACATCTTCTACCGATATCCGGCGCATTGAGGCGGAGTACTTGAAGGATAAGGCAGAGAAGAAGAAGGTAGCCCCGGTGGATACCTCCCTGATTGTTGATACTGATACACTACCTACAGAGGTAGTATTGCCTACTCCGGCCCCTAGGCCATCAGGTATATCTAGTGTTGTCCCTTCTGTTACTCCAGTTCCTCTACAACTCCCCTGCCTCCTAGATCTACTGTTGTTGCTGCTTCCCGACCTCAACTCACCCAGGCTGCGATACTACGAATGGGGTATCTAGCCCACTCTACTGATAGGCCTTCCTCCAGGCTTGAGGCCACCATCCCTGGGATGATTGAGAGGGCCCTCACTACTACTGTGACACCTCTTAGTGTGTCTATTGATGCCTTTGCGGCAATGATAGTGGTATGTGAGTGAGGCCAAGGGGCCACTGATGAAGTGACGACTCTAAAGGCCGCAATTGTTAAGCTGAGGAAGGACGTGGACTAGTTGAAGTCCATAGGTATGTCCATGATTTTTGGGACTGTGGAGATCCCCAACATGCCAGCTGATACAGATGTGCCTCCGGTTACCACCGAGGATGATGCTTGAGTTGAGGAGGTAGCTGCTGAGGAGTTTGAAGCTGAGACTGATGAAGAGCAACTTGGTGTTGATGAGAAGGCTTCTTACAAGGGCCTTACAGATATTGAGGAGGCCATGGTAGATTCAGCTGTGCAGATCTCATTGGTAGACACGTCCATGGCAGGCCCTAGTAAAGCTGGTAGTGTTGATGTTGCACCAGGCACTGATGCCCCGACAAATAGAGCGATTGTGTCGACAAGACCCTTCTTTACCCCTTTCTCTCTCATTTTTATTGACTTTTTAGTATTTTGTTGCATTTGAGGACAACTACATTTTTATTTGTGGTGGGGTGAGGTATTTCCATACCTACTTCTTGTGATTATCTTTTTTTTGTATAAATTTTGGGTTTTTGTGCTGAAAAAATTGTTTTGTCATTGTTTTGTGGATGTTTGAGCTTGTGGCTCCTTCTTTTAAATGCAAATGGTTTTTGACCCTTCTGAAAAAATTTGCCACCTCTTGTTGTGTTTGATTGTGGTTGTTCTTGTGCAAATTTGAGTATCGATTATGATCAATACCGATGACTTGAATACTACTGTTAATCGAACAAAAATGAATGTGCAGCTATAATGAGGCCAAATGAAGTTGCATAGATAATATGTGAACTTTTTGCATCTCATTGTGACTAGTCGGTTATCGAATGAGTCTCTTGTGATGAACATTACACACTAGCAAAAGTGTGGAGTCTTGTTTGATATTGGTGCCAATGTCTTGTGTGATGAGCTTACCGTGAACCTTGTGTGATGACACCTACAATTTTCCCCGTTGGTCTGGTTGACTAAGTGATGCAAGCTCTTGAAATGATCTTAGGCAAAAAATTTGAAGAGTGAAATAATTTGACAATATACCTCTTTTGTGGCAAACCTTTGGAGTGTGTGAACTTTGCTTGAACCCCCTTTGAGCCTTAGCCTTTTCTTGGAAGAAACTTGAGCAAATGAGACCTCTCTTTATCCATTCACCCATAATCCTCATGAAGTGTGGTTTGTTTGAATAGCCAACTTAGGCCAAAAGCCTAAGTTGGGGTATGGTGAAAAAAGAAGGTAAATCAAGAAGTGCAAAGAAATCCCCCTTGATCCATGGTTTCGAGAAAGATGGAACCCCTTCATACAAAAAAAAGAGGAAAAAAAAGAAGAATGAAAAAGAAAAGGGATGAAAAAGTTGAGAAATAAAATTGTGAAAGTTGCAAAAGAAATGGGGTGTCCGGTATTCCATGAGAAGTGAATAATGGGGTCAATTTCGAGCATGAATGAGAATGTTGAAGAAAAGGAAAGAAAGTAATGTTCACACTACATTTCATGAGGATAGCAGCCACTGAGCCAAAATGACCATACTTTTACACTCAGCCCCGTTACAAGCCCTGAAAAGACCTTTTTGATCTTGAGTGAGCTGAAGCGAATGTTGATTGGAAAATAAGGGCAAACCTATGGGTGAAGTCATGCATGTGTTCATCTTTGTGAGTGTGAGAGTTGTATGTGATTCCGACACTATAACGTGTTGAACCATTATGTGTGAATATGGGATCATCTTTGTGTGAGGGCATTTGAGTACCTTTGTTGAGTTTGAACTTGCATTTGAAGCAAGTATTGTGAACTTGAGAATCTTTGATAACGGTGAGTCACAACTTGAATCTTTGAGTGCACAATTGGTCCTTGCATGAGTAAGTTAAGTCTTGTTGTGGGCATTCATGATTGAGTCTTTTGTAGCACTGTTTGAGACATCCTTTTTGAACTGCTGAACTTGAGTTTTACTTGAGGACAAGCAAAAGTTTAAGTTGGGGATGTTGATGAGTCCGAGATTTGGACTCATTTAGGGCCTTATTTATATAGATTTAGTGTCCTCTAATGCTTATTTTGTGCCAATAACTGATGTAAAACCCTTGATTTCTAGGTAAATGGAGTGAGGAACAAAGCAAGGACACTAAATTGCAAAAAGAAACGAAGCGAGCTGAAAGAATGAAGAAAAGCAAGCATGGTGATCGCCAAGTCCACTTGGCGAGTCGCCGAATGGCTACTTGACCGCCTAAAGTTCCAGTTTGCCATGCCCTGAAGGAAAGAACCGAGTTGGTAAGAGAAAGGAGCAGTCGGCGGATCGCCGAGTGGTTCCGCGATGCAGTGTTGGATTGCCCAAAGTTACAGACCTTGAGGATGTTGAAGGCCAAGGCAGAAGGGCGATGGAAATGACCAAAGGGCGGATCACCGAGTGGTTCGGCGAGCCTGACTTACTTCGCCAAGTGACTCTTCGCAGCACATTTTTGGCTACTATAAATACATTTTTGAACATTAATTTAGTATCTGATATCATAATATTTTAGTCTATTATTAAGTTTTGAAGTGGGAGACAAGTTTTCTCTAGTTTTCCTTTAGATTTGAAGAATTGATGTTTTTTACTTTTGAGAAATTTGAAGTGGGTCTTTGAGATTCTTCGAATTGGACCATTGTAAAGACGAAATCAATCTTACCCAATTGATGGAAACTCAATTTGATAATGATTTTTATCTTTTTATGATGTCTAGCTAAAATCTCAATTCTTGGGGTGTGATTATGTGATTATGTGATTATGGGCTGATTTAGTTTATGTGAATTGCTAATTTTTAGTTTAAATGTTATTTAGAAGTGAGTTCAATCATTAATTGTAGTTTAATTTAAGAATTGTAGTTGCAAATGCAGTTCTACCCTTGTGTTTTTGGCTTGCTCGAGAGAGAGATTTTAAAATTAAGATTATTGATTGATGGTCTGTGGGTATTGAGTTGTCATGGGTTCAGCTCGAGAGAGTGAATCCTAAACCCAATTCCACACATTCAGCTCGAGAGAGTGAATGGACTAAGGTGTGGGTTGTTCTTATTTTGCATGCTTATTGATGTTCGAGAGAAATCGAATTGATTCGGGGTAAATTGTTAGAGAGAAAGTTTACCTCCTCTATAGTCTAGCTTACTCACTAATATTTAGCTATTTTCTAATAGTTGCAATTACCCATTTGTCTATATTAGGCTATAATCGAATCACATCCCAAGAACCCGTCTCATTATTGTTATTTCATATTGTTTACCACTGTTTGTAGTTGATAATTTTAAACCAAAACCCTCCATTTGACATTCGTGTCACCTCCTGATTTGAATAATGTCTTTATTCGATAATTTCTATTCCTATGATTGATTTGACCATGTTCACACTTTACTATTGAATCTCAAACACGTACCGCTCCCTGTGTAATTCAACCCCAACTCATTTAGTTGGGTTATAGACTGATTAACGATTGTCGACGCTTAGAATTGGATGAAGTGTCTTTGAAACATTATTAATCATATTGAGATTTCTATAAAGATACAATTCATGTGGTGTGATTTGTGAGGTATATCTGCATATGGATTTCAATGGTTGCTGGAGCACTTCATTTTAATAAATTTATTATTTTTTCTCTTTTGTTTGTGGTTTACGCTCTGATGATAACAACTTAGAATTCAGTTATTTACTAGACCTTTCTATATGGATACTAACTATTGTTCTGGTTTACTGTCTGCTCAAATATTTTCTTCAGTTACTAACTCATCATCGTCAACATATATCCCAGCCCAAAAAAGGAGAGAGCGAAATAGTTAAGAATGAAGAATCGGAGGATCAGTTGGATGAAGCAAAAGGCCAGCAAGTTGTTTTGTACAGATTTAGGCAGAGGCAGAAAAAGATGCAAAGAGAAATAACAAGTTGTTCTAATTTGATTGCTAAGGAAGAGAAAATTTGTGTGTCGAAAGCTCTGCCTCGTCTTCGTGATGGTGATCTGTTACATTTCAGCCAGAGACATCATTTTCTAAGATTTCACCTCAGAGGAACAGAAGTTATAAGATACAACATGTGTACTAGTATAATTTTCGGGGTAGATTATGGTTGCGATCATTGTCATTACTTTCTCCATGACGTATGCTCTAACATTCCTAAAATAATTCACCATGATTTTCACCCTATGCACTCACTCACACTTCTTGTCATTCCTTCAATCGCTCTTTGGAATTCGAAAGTGAAAAATGAATTATGTTGTGTGTCATGTGGTTATGACAACTCTTGTCCTCACCACTCATTGATTTCATTTGACTATCATTGTGATTTGTGTAAATTTGATCTTCATCTTGAATGTGCTTCTGTGACGACGAAACTGATCCATAAGGTAAAATACCCTCTTGATCTCGTCACTTTCTTTCCACTAAAAAGTGAAGGGGCAGCCCTGTTATGTTGTATTTGTAGCCAAATTATGAATAGGCAATCCACATGGCTTTTCTATAATCGCGAATTTGGTTACATCTGTCATTTTGACTATGCTGCTGAAGAAGAGCTTCGAGTTATAGGGGATCAAAGTTTCCTATCTAAAGTACATAAATCATTGCTCCTCCAAAAAAGCTTCCCTGACCAACAATAGAAACAAGGACAGCTAGGAGAAGTTACACACTTCAGCCACCGCCATCTGTTGAAAGCAATCAAACAAACGAATGAGACATCGATCATGAGTTGTTGCATATGTTCAAGCCAGGCTTTGTTCGGTTACATTTGTCAGCTATGCAATTACATCATGGACGAGACTTGTTTCCCTCTTTCACGAAGGATACAACACCTTTTTCACCCAAATCATTCCCTCATAGTCACTAGCTATAATGATCATCCAAACTTCAAATGTGGAGCTTGTGGTCATGATAAAGGGGTAACATATTGTTGTTCTACTTGTAAATTCAATCTCCATCGTCCCTGTGTGGTTCTCCCATGACATTCAACCTTTTCACAAACAAGAAAGTTTATTATAAACTTCTCTATTCTTATCCATATGACGGTGAGATGCTAGCTATCAAATGCAGAGCTTGTTCTAGCGAGTTAAATTCAAAGCAAAGCTTCTTGTACTACAATTTTGACCTCGATGAAGTGCTTCATGTCCAATGTGCAGTTAATAAAGAAACTGACTCTTATGGTACTAAGTTTCTTTTGGCTTCTGAAAGACTGGAAGGTATAAAAATAGAGGAAGACCACTCATAATAGTAATTACAATGTTCTAGCTAGCTAGCTTGTATGTATGTATTGTTATTTCCTTTTTCAAACAAGAATGATTTGTTACAAGTGTTCGTTGATTTTGTTTTCTATAATCTGTTTGTAACATTTTAGTTTAATCTAGGACTACCTCCACATTTATTGTGGGTCGAGAAGATGCCGCATGAAAGGTAATTGAATCAAGATTGATATCAAGCTATGTTTCACCACATATTGGTACTTTGAAAGGAATTTTTACTTAATTATGTCTTAGTTTAGGAGTAATATTTAGTAAATTTCAGCTAGATTTTCTTTTATTGGACATATTTTACTTTTATTTAAGGAGTTTGTAATAAGATATTATCTTAATATAATTTTAGTTTTTAACTATGATCATGAGTGAATTTTATTATTATTTAGTATGTTTTTTTTTTATTTAATTTTCAATTTATGCAACTCTAATTTAATAAATAATATCAATATAAAATAATTAAATATTATCAATTGTTATTAATTAGTGATAAAATATTTTATCATCAAAGTTAACTTTTAGAAATGACCAAATTAAACATTTTAAGACAAACGTTTTCGTCATGAAATAAATTAGTTTATCACAAGTTGACTACATTTAATGACAAAATGTATTGCCCTACTACCCCTTTTTATTGAATACAATTTTTTATTTTTATTTTGTGACAATTGTAACTGTCATAAATCATGATTATTTATAGTGACAATATATGTTGTCGGTAAAAGCAATACTTTTAGTGACAAATGATAGATTTAACCACAATATTATTAACCTCTTTTATAATAATAATTTTATTCCTAATTTATACATTTAGGGACAATATATTTTTTTGTATATAAAAAATAGTCATTAGTGACGATATTACATTTGTTCAGCTACGAAATACATATAATTTTAGAGACAACTGATGTTGTCATTGATTGAACTAAATAATTAGGGCATAATTTTGTCAGTAATAATAACCTTTTAGTCACAAAACATACTATTAACTACAAAAAAATTACATTTTTATGACAAATAAATTGTCTTCGGCTTTATTTTTCTATCTTGATTTAGGTTCTATGTCTTGTCTTTCTTCAAAACTAGTGTTTCAGATAAGTTTTTAAGTTCTCTGCTCGTTTCTGTTTTGCACCGTTTAAAGTTAGTTTAAAAGGTTCAGCGAATATGATTTCCATCGAGTAGCTACACTTATCTACTCCCGTGCACTGTTGAATATAAATGGGATTAGTACAAATCATTCCATGTGTAGTTAAGAATGAGATTCTATAGTTTGTTAAAGTTATTTGCCTGCTAAGTTGAAACATTTGTGTTCTGTAATTTATTATCTAGGCCTAATTTATTCATTTGTGTGTTTGCGATCCAAATATGGGTCTATTTCTAAATTTGTTTGTGTTTGAGTGCTCTCTGCATAATTTGTTGATGTTGCAGTGTTCTTTTCTTTAGTAAACAATATTTAGGAGTCATCTATTGTGTTTTATTTGGTATCATTTTACTTTATCTTTCTTGTGCCTATTCCTGTTCATACACATAATAATAATAATAGCTTTAAGATTTCTTGTTGAATCTCCCTCATTTTATTGCATCATTAAGATATTGTTTTACACCCTTAGTAATTGAGTCATAATTTCCTTTATTACTGTAAATGCATACTGCCCACTATCATGTTATTTCTTTAGTTCAAATGATCAAGGGCTTCTCTAATTATCTCTCAAATAGGTTGGCTTCCAACATGCTCCTCTATGAGTTATTTAGTTTGGATTATGTGTATATTTCATATTTTTCGCTTTATATAATTTAGCATACCTTTTCTTTGTTTCATTTTGGTTGGATTGTATGTTAATCTTTTTCCATTTTGTTTTGTATATGAAATCTGGTCGAGTTCTACATGAACTCCTATCTTCTCTCCTCGCATCTCCTAGTTGGGCCGAAGGCCCAATTTCACCTCTTATCGAGTCTGTCAGGTCAATGGAATTGAAGAACAGGGCTGGAAAACTAAAAATGCAGATCCCGAGAGCCGAAAATACATCAGAATACAATGGAATACAACGATATACAACAAGTGTATATGATGTATATAGTGGCAGAAATGGGTCAAAAGCCCTCCTAAAAATCCAGCTTTGTATTGTGTTGTAATTCGGCCAAAGGCCCATCTATTTTTGGTATTATTTTGCTAGTTTTAGGACAGGAGAAAATTGGGTCAAAAGCCCAAAATAAATTTTGGTATTATTTTGCTAGTTTTAGGATAGATTTTGTTAGTCTTAGGACAGGTGTAAAATGGGCCAAAAACCCAAAGCAGAAATTAGGTCCAAGTACTGGCCCAGGCGGACATGAACTAGACTTGGGCCCAACATTTCTTTCCCTTTACTATCTTAACTTGTGCACTACTTGTTTATTTGTTAATAAATCTGGAGGTTTAATCTAATTCAAAAAACCCTAAAAGATGAGTCATTTTGTATTTTTTTTAGTAAATACTAATCTCCCCTTTTATATATCCTTATTGATTTTTCTAAAATATTTGAAGCTTTTTATACTTAGTCATATTTAAGACAAAAATGTTGTTTCCCTTTTCTTCAAAAAAAATCATTTAAAGTCTAAGTTGTTTATTTTCTTAAATTAATTATGTATATCTATTTTAGTTAGCCAAATATTTTTAATCATCGGATAACCGCGTGTTGGTGGGCATTTCAAATGCTTTCGAACCCTTCCTAAAATGTTAATATGAACCTTGAACCCTTTTAATACTTCAATTGATTTTCTATTTTAAATCTTTTGAAATTAAGTTTTTTTGATTTTTTTCTTGAAAAATTAAGTGGCGACACTATGTACCAAATATAAAATAAATTAGCTTAAAACACACATAAGACTATATTTTTCATTAAATTAATAATTAACGTTGAGAAATAATTAATTAATTAATTAAATTCCCATTTAATTGAATAAATATTCTTTAAACGCTTAGAAAATTAATTAATTAATTAATTTGTCTTAAAAAGAATGAAAGAAAATTCAAAAAAAAATTCTAACAGTGTTAATAGGTGTATTCAATACTATTAGACATGAACAACCATTAATCTCATTTCGTCGGTTTTGGTTCATTCTTTTTTGGCTTAATCAATTCATTAATTAATTGATTTGTCATAAAAAGAGTTTAAAAATCAACCTCAAATCAGTTCTTTTATAATAGGGGAAAATGCATAAGTACCCGCCCAGCCTATACCCGAAATCCCTGAGACACACCTAACATTTACTAAGGTCCCATTACCCCCCTGAACTTATTTTATATATAATTTTTTACCCCTTTTTAGCCTACGTGGCACTATCTTGTGGGCCCAGCGCGTGTTGACTTTTTTTCAAGAATAGTGCCACGTAGGCCGAAAAGGGGTAGAAAGTTAGTTAAAAAATAAGTTCAGGGGGGTAATAGGACCTTAGTAAAGGTTAGGTGTGTTTCAGGAATTTCGGGTATAGGTTGGGGGTACTTATGCATTTTCCCTTTATAATAGTTTTAGTAGGTGTACTCAATACTGTTAGACATGAACAATCATTAATCCCACTGCGTCAATTTTGAGTCTTTTTTTTTGCATAACAATTTTTAACACACTTGGAATTATATTTTCCATTAAATAAATAATTAATGTTGAGAAATAATTCATTAATTAATCAACTTATTAAAGTCCCATTTAGTTAAATTATTTTTTTACATACTTAGAAAATTCAGTAATTAATTGATTTGTCTTAAAAAGAGTGAAAGAAAAATCAACTTTTTTCAAATCAAATCTTTTCTACTAGTGTTAGTAGGTGTACTCATGTACTATTAGACATGAACAACCATTATCTCGTTCCATCGGTTTTGGGTTTTTTTTTTTTGCGTAACAATTTTTAACAAACTTAGGACTATATATATCACTAAATTTTTCACAACTCAGACCATCGTGATTGACACCCACACTAATCCTCCGGTGGGAGAACCATTACTACAACCCAACTAAACAACTTAATGAAAAACTAGGCATTTTAAGATATGGAACCAGTTTTAAATGTCTAAGAAAATATGGAGTTCCCATAAACTACGAAAGTTTAACAAAACAACTAATAAAACATTTGCGGAAAACAACCCCTAGAAATTGAAAGTCATTGTACCAAAACTTTGATTAACTAACAAGTCTAAGAAAAGGGGGCGCAGCCCCGAAAACCAAATAAAACACCCTAAACAAATAGTCTGAGTCCGAAAAGAGTGGACTTAAACAAGAGAGATCCATAGCAGCCTAAAAGAACTAGCTCACCTTTGAATCTGGTCATGCTCAATAGTCACCTAGCTGAGGTCTGTCAGTAGCCGCCTGAAAATGCCCTATACTCAACAAAGAAAGAGCAAGTGCAGTATCAGTACACAACCACAGTGTAATGGTAGGATTATGCGGCCACTCCCATAAGCATAATGCACACAAGAAATTACAACATAATAATCATACATATACATAATACAGTTCAGTCATCATTTTAGAGAAACATATTGTCTTCCATTATCAATGACAAGTAGACATAACATAACAATCACAATGGTTCTCTTATGGAACCCACACCCAAACTATTAGTGTGTCGAAATGTGACACCCGATTCAATGCATATTTCGAAACGTGACACTCGATCCAATCAGCACAACCACAATCACAATCACAATCATAGTCATAGTGAACAATACTAAAATCATACAATCAAGTAATGGGTTCATGGCATGTAGTGTTCACACATAATCATTTCATTAGGTCTGATTCGCATTTCCCTATTCATATACACACATGCATATAATGTAGCAATCAACTGGCATATAGCACACAAACAGGAAATCAAACCATCACCTACCTCGAAACCAAGCTTGAATTCTTCTAAGACACTTGAGTCTTCCCTTTCCGGATTCTTTCTGTTTTTTCTTGGTCTACAAATGAATAATTTAACGCAAGGATCAATAATTAAGGTCTAATTTACCCAGATTATAACAAACCCAATAACCAAAGAGCAAAACCATGATTCTAAGGTGCAGGTAGGGCTTTTTCCCACCATTAACTTCAGTCTAAACCCTCTCCAACGATAATTACCCAAGAGTCTAAGTTCTACGGATCAAAAAATGGATTAGGGGAGTAAAATCCTTACCTTTAGCACCAAAAGTCATGGAAAACTGTCAAGAAATTGCCCTAGGTCGTCTCCTAGCTCTTAAGAATGAAGTTTGCAAAAAATAAAGAAATTCGGGATTTTCCCCGAGTTAAGTCGCGACTGGCTCGCTACGGCAGACCCAATCCCACCACAACCGCCCCACCATAATCCCGCCCTGGCGGCTTGCATGGAGACATAGAGTCAGAATTTGAGTTCCAAACTCCCATTTTACAACACACCTTCAACCCTTGACGTTCAAAAACTACCCTTTCACGCTAAGATCAGTTTTTGGGAGTTCTACTCACTCGAATTTGGTTCTGTAAAGTTGTAAGGGTTCCTTAACGTCTTAGCTATCTACTAATGTGATAAGATTCATAATTAGATCCCCTATTAATTACCATATTTCCATAGACCTCACCTGACTCAAATTTCATCCAAATCTGGATTAGTCTACATTTTTTCAAGTCACTACTCAAAAGTTTTCTGACCCAAATTCTTTCCCCATTGTCTTTTCTACAACTAAGGGAATCGGTCGTTTCAAAAGATACCAATTTACCCATCACTCGTCCCCGAGTGATAAACAAGGAAAACTTGCTAAAGTAAGAGTAGAGTAGTACCTAAATCGTCGAACAACTAGGGATACTTGTCTCACATGTCCTTCTTGGTTTCCCAAGTAGATTTCTCAATCAGGCGATGCTTCCATTGGACTTTCACGGAATTAATCTCATTGGTCCTCAACTTCTGGACATCACGATCAAGAATTGCAATCGATTCCTCCTCATATTTAAGGTCCTTGTCTAACAACACTGAGTCTCACTTTATGATACTTCTTCAACATGGACACATGAAACACTGGATGAACTCCAAATATGCTAGGTGGTACAGCCAACCTATAAGCCACTGGCCCTACACATTGGTCCAATGTATCGAGGACTAAGCTTGGCCTTCTTACCGAATCTCATCACTCCCTTTATGGGTGACACATTTAGAAGAACTTGCTCACCAGCCTGAAATGTCATGTCTCTCACCTTACGGTTTGCATACTTTTTCTGTCGACTCTGGGCTGCTAGAAGCTTCACTTGAATACTTCTCACCTTATCCTGAGCATCTTTCACCAAATCAACCCCCAAAGGTTTCACATCTCTAACCTCTAACCACCCTATGGGTGATCTACATCCCCTCCCATAAAGTGCCTCGAACGGTGCCATGTCAATGTTGGAGTGGTAACTGTTATTATAGGAGAACTCACACAACGGTAGGAACTTATCCCAATGCCCTCCAAAGTCAATCACACATGCCCTCAACATGTCCTCTAACACTTGAATAGTTCTCTCTAACTGCCCATCCGTCTGTGGATGGAAATCTATCCTAAAAGTGAGTTGAGTGCCCAACTCGTCATGCAATTTTCCCCTAAACTTGGAAGTGAACTGCGTACCACAGTCCGAGATGATAGAAAGAGGCACCCCATGCAGCCTCACTATTTCTTTCACATAAACCTTAGTTGATTGTTGCGCATTATAGTCTATTCTGACTGGAATGAAGTGGGCTGACTTAGTCAATCTGTCAATCACTACCCAAATGGAATCAAACTTCCTCAAGGTCTTGGGAAACCAACCACAAAATCCATAGCTATCCTCTCCCACATCCATTCCGGAATTGGAATTCGCTGAAGCAAACCTGTAAGCCTTTCGTGCTCATACTTTACCTGCTGACAGTTTTGGCACTTACCCACAAACTCAGTTATGTCTTTCTTCATGCCATGCCACTAATAAAGTCTCTTCAAATCTTGGTATATCTTGGTCACACCTGGATGAATGGATTATGAGTACACCACCCGCATCAAGCGTCGTATCTTGTGCCTTGCCAGACACTGTCTTCCTTCTAAGCTCATTCAAATTTTCATCCTCAAACTGTTTGGCCTTGATTTTCTCAATGAACGTGGGTCTAACCTCAATGCTAGCTAACACCCCACTTTTCTCTGAGATGCCCAACTGCATGAACTTAGATTCCAAGGTTTGAATTTCCTTGGTCAAAGGTCATTTGAACACACCCAAACAAGGTAGACTACCCATACTTACCGCATTTCGGCTCAAAGCGTATGCCACCACGTTAGCCTTACCCGGATGATACTGGATGGTGACATCATAATCCTTAAATAAATACATCCACATTCGTTGTCTCAGATATATTTAGGTCCTTTTGAGTGAATACATGTTGCAGACTACGATGGTCAGTAAACAACTCACATTTGACACCATAAAAGTGATGCAGCCAAATCTTAAGGGCAAACACTACCACTACCAACTCCAAATCATGTATCGAGTAGTTCCTCTCATGCACCTTTAACTGCCGCGATGCATAAGCTATGACATTCTTATCCTGCATCAACACAGCACCCAAACCCGAATGTGAAGTATCACATTAAATAATGAAATTTTTACCTTCCACTGGTAGTGCCAGAATAGGTGTTGTGGTCAGAAGGGTCTTGAGCTTTTGAAAGCTCTCCTCACATTTTTCAGTCCATTCGAAAGGTACCTCCTTCTTGGTCAGCCTTGTCAGATATGTGGCGATAGAAGCAAAGTTTTTTACCAATCGATGATAGTAGCTAGCGAGCCCCACAAAACTCCTAACTTCAGTCACAGAGCTAGGCCGGACCCAATTCTTAAACGCTTCAATCTTTTGGGGATCTACCATTACCCCTTCCCTTGAAACTACATGCCCCAAAAAGGTAACTGCAGTCAACCAGAACTCACACTTGGAAAATTTAGCATATAACTTTTATCTCCCAAGGACACCCAAAACAACATGAAGATGGTTGGCATGCTCTTCCTCACTTTTTGAATAAACCAACATGTCGTCAATAAAGACAATAACAAAAGAATCCAGGAATGGCTTGAACACACCATTCATCAAACTCATGAAGGATGCATACACATTGATCAATCCAAACGACATCACTAAAAACTTATAGTGCCCATAGCGGGTTCTGAAGGCCATTTTGGGAACATCCCCAGGCCTAATCCTTAACTGATGGTAACCAGACCTTAGATCAATCTTAGAGAAAACTGACGCACCCTGCAACTGGTCAAAAATATCATCTATCCAAGGCAACAAATACTTATTTCGAATGGTGACCCTATTCAACTGCCGGTAGTCTATGCATATCCTCATACTACCATCCTTTTTCTTAGCAAACAAGACAGGAGCACCCCACTGGGAAACACCAGGACGAATGAACCCTTTATCAAGAAGCTCCTGGATTTGAGCCTTAAGCTCTCTCAATTCTACCGGAGCCATACGATACGAAGGGATGGAAATGGGGTGAGTGTCCGGTTCCAAGTCAATGCAGAAATTTATATCTCTATCCGGAGGCATACCATGCAAATCAATAGGGAACACTTCCTTAAATTCATACACTACAGGAATAGACTCAATAGAGGGAGACTCAACACCAACCTCCTGAATATGAGCCAAATACGCTAAACACCCCTGCCCCACCAGTTTCCTAGCTAGAATGAAAGATATGACCTTAGTTGGCTTAGGCTTGTACACCCATTCCCACTCTAACTTTTCCCTAGCCGGGGGGATCTCTAGAGTCACAGACTTAGTATTATAATTAAGCACAACATAACAAGAGGACAACCAAGTCATGCCTAAGATTATATCAAAGTCAGTCATATCCAAAATAACCAAATCAGCCCAAGTCTGAAAACCCATAAACAGGATAGGACAAGTACGATATACCTGGGTCACTATGACTGACTCTCCAACTGAGGTAGAAACATGAATGGGGCATCAAGCACATCACAAACCGTATCAAATCCCAACTCAAACTGAACTGACACATATGAATAAGTAGAACCCGGATCAAACAAAATAGTAGCCATTCGGTCATACACAAGAATAGCACATGTGATCACTGCATCAGACACTTCAACCTCGATCTTGCCCGGAAAGGCATAAATTGAGCCCTGTTATCTTGACGGACAACCTCCTTGCCTGGCGGCACTACTCCCCTACCTGTATTATCATTCCCCGGCCTCCATAGCCTCGCTGATCTCCTTCTAATATGCCTAGGTTCTCCACAATTGTAACACACTTAATAACATAACCAAGTAAGCATCGCTGCTATTGTAGTAATCGTATCATCACCCTCTTTGATATACACTCAATCTAGGAAATTACAGTAGAGATTCTAATCTCAATTGTCGCAACATAATTTCATCATTTACTAAGTAACCCATACAGGTTATGACAACAATACTAAATGCATTTTCCAAAGTAATGGTGTTCATTATCTAGCCTTCCCTTACAAAACTTCTTAAATGTTGTCACCTTGGCAGAGTCTTCTGACTTCACCCCCTTCTACCTCCGTAAAAAAATCAACCACTTCCTGAAAAGATTTTGCTAAAGCAGCTACCTATAAGCTTGACTCTGCAAATTTGACCTTAATCCCTTCACAAAATGATGAATTTGCTCGTTTAGACTGAAGCAAAGTGGAGTACCATATTTGGATAAAGCACAAACTTTTTCCTTAAAGGCTGTAACAAATATATTATGTTGCTCTATATTCTGGAACTCATCTCTCCTCATATCCCTCAAAGTTCAGGGTATATACTTCTCCATAAAGAAAGCTATAAAATGTTTCCCAAGTCATGAGTAGTGTTTTTACTAGTCGTCACTCAACATGAGACCACCACCACATTTTGGCATCTCCCTTGAACTGGTATATCATAAACTCAACATCAAATCACTCTACCTTATCCATCTTATGAAGCAACTCATGTCAATCAACAAAAAAATCATAAGAATCTTCAGATTCAGTACCCATGAAGAATGAAGGTTTCAACCTTAAGAACATCATTAAAAACCTCATGTTTGTCACTAGTCATTGCATGCCCACATTAAATCTGGGAAACATGCTTATTTGGAAGGACACGTCCTCTCTTGCTAGTGTTAGTGTTACCACTTCTGTTGCTCTAGTTCTGACCATAGAGTGAAGGAGAAAATATACTAATTTGTATCACCTAGATACTAATTGGATACAAGTAATAGCATGAAGAAAGAAAGAAATGAGTTTTCCTAAAATCCTATAGCCTCTCAAAGAAAAGTACAGACGTCTCCGTACCGTTCCGCTAGAATCTACTCGACTCATTTTGTAAAATGAGATCAACGAACCTAAGGCTCTAATACCAACTTCGTCAAGACCCAGACCGTCGTGATTGGCACCCACCCTTCGGTGGGAGAACCATTACTACAACCCAACTAAACAACTTAACGAAAAGCTAGGCATTTAAATATACAGAAGCAGTTTTAAATGTCTAAGAAAATATGGAGTTCCCATAAACTCCAAAAGTTTAACAGAAAAACTACTAAAACATTTGCAAAAAACAACCCCTAGAAACTGAAAGTCATTGTACCAAAACTCTGATTAACTAACAAGTCTAAGAAAAGGGGGCGCAGCCCTGAAAACCAAACAAAACACCCTAAACAAATAGTTTGAGTCTAAAAAGAGTGGACTTAAACAAGAGAGATCCATGGCAGCCTGAAAGAACTGACTCACCCTTGAATCCAGTCACGCTCAATAGTCACCTAGTTGAGGTCTGTCAGTAGCCGCCTGAAGATGCTTTGTTCTCAACAAAGAAAGAGAAAGTGTAGTATCAGTACTCAACCACAGTGTACTAGTAGGATCACGTGGCCACTCCCATAAGAACAATACACACAAGTAATTACAACATAATACGCATACATATATAGAATACAGTTCAGTCATCATTTTAATGCAACATATCATCTTCCATTATCAATGACAAGTAGACATAACATAATAATCACAATGGTTCTCTCATGGAACCTACACCCAAACTATTAGTGTGTCGGAACGTGATTTTAGTGTTAGATCTGGTTTTGATGCGGAGGTGATAGGCTTGTGGAAAGGAAGTGTGATCAGACATGGAATTCTCTTCGAAACGAGTGAGTAAGGTTGTGGCCAAGGGATGTGTTTTGAGTTTATGGTATCGGAAGATGAACATTTATTAAGAGACTTCAGGAACGTCTTAGTTCTCCGGTCATTTATTCAACAACGAGAATAGTGCTTGTCTGACTTATACGACGGAAGTGGCTAGACAATGAAGAGTGGTGTAAGTAAGAGAATGACTATGTTGAGAGTGCTGCGACTTTGGAAACTACAGTTTGTGAAGTTCGTCATAAGGGAATAGATTGCGTAGTATATTATGATGATGAAGTTGCACCAACCAAAATCAGAAGTTCTACGGTGGTTTTATAGTGTGGGTGTATATCATTACAGGGTCATTGTACGGCGACTACGATGGTACTCGTGTTATCTTGGTTAGGGTTATGGGCTATGTTGTTTCTGCCATCGATCGGGCTTACGAAATTGTGCATATCATTTTCGGCCGGAGACTGAAGTGCTTTGGTAATGTTTTGCAACTATTTAATGAGTGTAAATGAACAGGTTGTTTGAGTACGACCTTCTCAATGGATCTGAAGTCTTCTAATAGTGGATTTAGCGGTTGTTCATGATGTGGTACTAGTGATATATAGAAGCAGAGAAATCTGAGTTGTCAGCTGTTTCACCTAATCGGGTCAGAAGGTTGATGTTGCGTTCTCGA
>JAJOOS010081639.1:0-27236 GCA_029582725.1 Solanum chiquidenum | reverse complement strand
TTTTCATTCATAAATCAAACACTAAAAATCTTTTCCGAAAAATATTTTCTAGTCACCAACCAAACATGAGAAAATAAGTCAAAAATCAACTTGTTTTCGAGGAAAACATTTTCTAGGAAAACATTTTCCATGGAAAACATTTTCCTTCATACCAAACACACCCTTAATGTGCCTATCCGCTTTTAAAAAATCTCCTTTCTTAATGCACGTAGCGTGAGGAATACTCCCTTCATCTATTTTTATTTGTCATGTTGCGTGACTAATTTTTAAAGTTAAATTATATTACATTAATTCGATATATTAAACAAATTTTTTAGATATTTTAAAATTATACGAAAAGTATTATAAATTACAATTGTTTGCATATCAATATGTGAAAATAATACATCATAAAATGTAAGTCAATTTTTTTATAGTTTGACTCCAAAAAATAAAACTATGACAATTAAAAGTGGACGGAGGTAGTAAATTACTACCTCCATCTCATATTAGTTGATCACTTTCCGTTTTATAATGTGCTTAAAAAATCACAAATAAGAAGATAACTTTACTAATTCAGCCCTTAAAAAGCTTTTGGGATTTTACAAATAAATGTGAACACTTTCAAAGGCGGACCCACCTTATTCGGTGGGGGCGGACGTGCACCCACTAACTTCGGAAAAAAATGTTTATATATGTATATCTATCTTGAGAAACTGACATAAATTAGGATATAATTAACAGTGTATCCATAAATAACATCAGAGTTTTCTTATGATGTTGATACAAGGTGAAGGAACCACCCGCGAGACTAGGGTTTGAATCCAGCTAGAGCGCTAATTTGTTATTTTTATTTTAAATTTAGCTTAGACATAATATTTGGTGCACCCGAAGTATTCAAATCCTGGGTTCCCTTTAATTGCAAGAGTAATATAGGAAAATTTTAATTAATGTTTTCAGTAATATAGGAAAAAATTAATTAATATTTTCTTGATTTAATAAGGTGAACAACTAATATAAGACAACTATTTTTAATATAATGATTAATTAATATAGGACAAAGAGAATATTATTTAGTAGTATTAACTTTCATCTCTTTATCTTCATTATATATACAATTACTTTCTCACTTTATTAATGATGGATGTCAAATAGGTTAAACAAAAACATTTTGGATATTCTCTGCGAAACTCAAAAATATTAAAAAATTTATGATTAAACGCTAACTTTAGCATAAACCGACTTTTCCAAGATCACTATCTATAAATCACCTCTTTGTTGTGAGAAATGACAAGTGTGGAATTTTATGACACGGCGTTTCTTAGAAGACGCGTATGTGTTGAAGACAGTGTGGAGTGCACCGATGAATTGTCGCTTTCAAATAGGAGCCAAAAACGGCTAATTGAATTATTGGGACAACAATTAAAGAGTATAAAATACACGACTACAATAGTAGTAGTGGTAGGTAATCAATAGTTAATTATTATACGCACAATACCAATGCCCTCTCCTCAAAAATAAAAACTTGAAGAAGCTTCCTCTTTAGATTTATTTGAAAACGATTTCTAATAACATTATATTTTTATGATTATAAAAAAAATAACAAAATAAAAATTTAAAATCAAATTATTATTATATATTTTTAAAATATCGCTTTGGTCAAAGGTAATAAGTAAGTATCACCAAGTCAAATATTTCATACACCTTTATTTGTTCAGTATTTCAAAAATACTTTGATTGTTATTTTTAATATATAAAAGAAAATATTAATTTTTAAAAAAGAAATTCATAAAATTTAAAGTAAACAAATAAAAAACAGACATTTAGAAAGGCATGTGATGTGAATAAGTAAACAACCTATAAAAATTATGATAGAGTAATAAATATTTTAAAATAAAAAATTTCAAATTTAAGTCTTCTCAAATAAATAATCATCTTTGTCAAGAAACGTTCCGAAAGAATGTGATGGTTGTGTGTGTTGTCACATAAGAAAAAAAAAAGAGTGTAGTGACTAATGAGAAGCGCGTTCTAGAATCGGCTATCTTGCAATGCTAAGCCTGCATGGGTCGGGGTCGGGGTTGTCAATTCAACATGTAAAGCGCTTTTGTCTTTGGAAACTCCCGCCTGCCCACGTAATCGGATACACATTATTATTCTATTAAAACTTGGGCGGTCCCTCCATCTTCACCGCATTTTTAAGCCCTCACAGGATCTCAATCTTATTTTAAAGAAAAAAATGGTGAAAATATCAATTTTACATAGCAAAAATTGTCATTTAAATGATTTTGATTTTTGATAGCTTCAATTTACACCGACAAAGTTTTAACCCTCCAAAATCGAAAAAGAAAACAATTTTTACCCTCTCTTTCCATTATCCATTATATAAGTGGAGCTACCCACCCATTGCTCCCTCAAGCTATTCTTATTACACGTCTATTCCAAAAAAAAATAAAAAAAATACTCGAGTCAGCTAAATGGCGATGAAGGAAAAAGTTACAAACGGAATGAAGAAGAAAGAGGTTCACTACAGAGGAGTGAGGAAGAGGCCATGGGGTCGTTATGCTGCTGAAATCCGTGATCCCAACAAGAAGACCAGAGTTTGGTTGGGAACTTTCGACACTGCAGAGGAGGCGGCGAAGGCTTACGATGCCGCGGCTAGAGAATTCCGTGGGCTTAAAGCCAAGACAAATTTCCCCTTTCCGTCGGAGGATCAGAGCCCCAATGACAGCAGCGGCAGCCCGGATGAGTCCTCTAGTGGAGAAAACGGTGTCCACGCGCCACCGGAGCTCGACCACACGCGCCGCCTCGAGGAAGGGAGTGGTCGTCATACGGAAGTTGGGTTGGTGAGAAATGGGTTTCCGATTTTCCATCAACAACCGGCCATGGTGTGCAACAGAAGCTTCCCTGCAGAGTCCTCTAGTGTTCAATCGCTGTTTGAGCTCAATCTCACGCGCCGTCTCGAAGGGGGCCGTTCAGCTGAAGTTGGGTTGCTAAGAAATGGATTTCCGATGTTCCGTCATCAACCGACCAGTCATGCAGAACTCAACCTCACGCGCAGCCTTGGTGACCATGTCAGTTGTGGGTTTCCGATATCTCATCGGCAACCGGCCGTGGCGGTTCTGCCTAACGGACAACCAATTTGGTTGTTTGTGAACCGGCCGCAACCATACCAGTTTGAACCGGTGGCGACGGCGGATGAGTTTAACGGTGTAACTGGTAGAGTAGTTGATAGTGAATCTGATTCATCTTCAGTAGTAGGCTTAGGTAGAAGAGAATTAAATCTTGATCTTAACCTTGCTCCACCAATGGAAGTTTAATGTGGACTACTGATGTAATTAATATATCTTTAATTTAAAATCCTAATTCAGGGAATATTTATGAGATACTAATTGTTAAAAAGTGTATGATTTGGTAGGTTCGTTTGATGATGATGATTATTTTATTGGCTGTCTAACCGTGCAAATGGTTCCAATGCTTAAGTTTTAAATGTATAATCAGTAGAAAGTAAGAGCATACATATTACAGTAATTATTAAGCTATTGCTGCGTACTAGCCAAAGTGATTATATTAGGAATCCATGTTGACGGGGAACTTTGTCTACTTCAGGTGTACTATTCTGCCGTCCAACATTATTATATTGTGCATGCATTCCACTTTCAATTATTTAAACAGTTAATTGGAAAACATCATATCAAAATTAAAGTGAATCAATTAATCTAAGATAAATATATTACTACTAATAATTTTCTCAATTGGTGTCCAAATTGAGGTAAAAAGATGAATAATAATAATAATAAGAGAGGTGAAGTGGAAAGGTGTACTCTAGTTGTTTGTTTGATTTGACTCGGCGAAATTGGTGGAGTAGATTCTCTGTGTGGGGGCAAAGAAGCACGTGGCGTGAGGTGCTAAATGGCACAGTTTAATGGTGACGTGTGGGGTGAGAAATTGAAACTCATCAAATAAACGCCGCCACCTTTGCCTTTATACTTGTCTTTTTCAAACCAAAAAGTGGGACAGTTGCCTCTTTAATCGACACGTCCTACATTACCCTTCCTTCATTAAACTTCAAACCAACCGCTAAAAAGGACGAGTTAATATGTCACTCAACTAAACACTTTTTGCTCAGAAAGTCACTCAATTTTCATTTTTAACTCAAAAGTCATTTAATTATGAGTTTTTTTTCCAGAAAGTTACTAAAATTTGGTTTTTATTTCAATAGTCACTCAACTATGAGTGTTTCACTTACAAAATCACTCAACTTATAAATGTTTTACTTACAAAGTCACTCAATCTATTTAATTAAATTTTTTTTCATTAAACCTTACATAAATTTTTTATTTCTTACTAAAATTTTAAAAAATAAAAACATGTTCATTTAATAATCCGATTCGCTAAAAATATAATATATTACCTTTTATTTTACCCCTTTTTTCCAATTGTGTGGGAATACAATGATCTCCGTGCATTGTAATATAAAAATTACAAAATTACTTTTTTAGTAAATTTAAATTTTTAGAAACAACGATACATAATGAAGGCAAAAAGAAGTGATTTTTTTAAGAAAAAAAACTGATTTGAATTTGTTACTAAGTTTCTCCTACCGTTAAGTTAATTAAAGATTTGGTCTTTACATCTGTTTTTTTTTTTAAAAAATAAATGGTATTTACATGTTGATTTTAGAGTGCTAGAGTTAAATTGATTAAATGGTTTAAATGAATATCCTTTTATTTTTTTAAAATTTGGTTAGAAATAAAAATTCATATTAGTAAATTCAGTTGAAAAAATAATTAAATCATTAAAATAATATATTTTTAACGGATTGGATTATTAAATGGTTTAAATGAATATATTTTTATTTTTTATAATTTTAGTTAGAAATAAAAACTTCATTTTTGTAAGTTTTAATGAAAAAAATCAATTAAATAGATTTAGTGACTTTGTAAGTGAAACACTCATAGTTAAATGACTTTTGAGTTAAAAATCAAAGTTGAGTGATTTTCAGAGAAAAGAATTAATAGTTGAGTGATTTTTGAGTTAAAAACCAAAGTTGAGTGACTTTCTGAGAAAATAGTGCAAAGTTGAGTGATCATCTGAGATATTAACTCTAAAAAAGACACTATGCTTGATATTGAGCCCAAAAAAAAGTAAAGTTAGACGTAATTTGATTAGTTTTTCAAAAGAAGGTTCATGTAACAGCTCTCGGCGGAGATTTAGTGACAGAATCATAATTTTCACAAATTCAACCTTGTGTAATTCGGAATAATGTATATTGACTCCCGAAAAGAAATTCATGTAGTTTAGTGTGGTTTTATAAGGGACCAAAACGACGTCGCTACCTTTTTGACAACTGGATTTATAGCCGTTACAATGCCAACAGTTGCCAAATCCCTTTTCAAAAATAAAATTCGACCGTTAGACAAAAATTCACAACATTTTCTACATCCATTTCTCTCTTGCAAAGATCAAATTCAGACCCACAAACCTCTCTGAAAAATTCACTCAAAAATGTATGATCCCCACTCGTCTGTAATCGACGAGGCGTATGAGTTCTCAGCGCCCAGATTTTATGACTTTGTTGATGAAGAAACAGAAGACGAAACACGGAAAGCTGAGAATTGGTTCCACATTTCAAGAAGCTATGCTCCTTCTCGTATGTCAATTTCTTTTTCGTTCTCTGTTACACTATTTGGGTTCTCGCTTTTGTGTGTTGTGTAATTTGATAGCAACATGAAAGTTCAGGTAGCCAACCATATGACGTCAACTTTAGAATCATAATTGATATTGTTCCCCAATTAATGGAATCTGTAATAATGCAGGTCAATTGTAAATTAAACAGTTAGTGGTAGTTCAAATGCATTGAAAAAGTGTTCTACTTTATCAAGCATACGGATCTTACAATCAATGAACATTTTGACTTGACTGTGAAGAAATTCAAATAAGAGTAGTGTAGTTGGAATTCGCGATGTGCTCCATCACAACCACTACTACATATAGGTGGAACTAACCAAGACCGAATACTAACCCCTTTCTATCCCGTTCTGTTTGATCTGTTTATTCATCGCATACTTCTGTTTCATCGCGTATGTATACAATAAATGTGGACTGTAATAATGTCCCTGGCAATTGTGGAGGGTTTATGTTGATGTTGTTGATTGCTTATATTTATTAGAGTGCTAACTTTGGGATGACATGTTGATTTTCTTCTTGGTTGTTTGTCCAGCTTTTATGCCAAAAATCAAAACTGGTAGAATGGTTCAACTTGAGAGCCTATGTGACTTCACTGATGCTGAGGAGTTGCAGGATAACACAAGGTCTGCAACTACTTTTTATTGCAAAAAAACCTCCTGAATTCTTATCTCGTTTGGAATAATGTTCTTTACCTATGTTGCTCGGAGTTTCCAAAAATGCTCCCGCACTCGTGTGTGATGTGATCCTCCAAAACTCACTAACCTGACAACATTTTTGAAGAGTCCGAGCAACATAGGGTTCTTACTGATGTCAATGTACTGACATTACTATCTGAAAACAGGCCTGCTGCTGAGCTTACTTCTTCTAAAAGTAAAGACGAGGTAACGCCAAATTTGATTATATCAGAACCTGGTACCAGTCTTCCTAATCCGGTATGTATCGCCCATAACTTGTAGAGAAGAAGCACCATTTGTGCCTTTTGAACACTATCTTATCATGTCTTTGTAATTTTCCAGGAATCTGAAGAGAAGCAGTCTACTGTTCAAGGTAAATTGTACTATGGGAATCCTTTCTTATCTTTGATCCATAGAATGAATTGGGTTCAAGGTAAATTGTACTATGGGAATCCTTTCTTATCTTTGATCCATAGAATGAATTGGCTGATAAAGATTCTAATTTAGCACCTTCATGTAACAGAAACTTGCACGCCCGGACCAACAATAACAACTCAGAAGAGCGACTCTCGGAGGACTGACTCCAAGAGGCAACAAAATGCTAAAAAGATTGCAAGCATACTTAGAAACCCTTCAGCATTAACGTCAAAAACTCAACCACAACAGTCACATCTGAGGAGTTCTAATCAAGCTACTGTTAGAAAGTAAGTGGTACTTATGGATTTTCTTAATGCTCTAGCTGTTCTTTGGTAAAAAGTAAGTGAATTTCATTTGCTGCTGCACAGGCAAGCCATCAAGAAAAGTGATGTTGGAACTCCAAATTTTGCTCAAGAAAACCAAGCAGTAAAGAGACAAAAACTAGAAGAGGGAAAATCTAGGAAGGTAAGTCTCTCCTCTCTATATCTTCTCTGGATGTGAATTGTGCTGAATTTTTCATGTTACTTTATCTGATGATCTTGCTTTCTCTTTCTCTCCAAACTGTTAGATTCTTGATATCAAACCTCCTCAACATTTGCCACACAAAACAAGACTTGGGGTAGCTAATAGCAGCTGTAACTTGTTCGCATCTGCAGCTAAAACTCGAAAAGAGGAGAGAAAGGTGTAAATCATGACTCCTTTTTCTTGCTCTTAATACATGCAAACTTCAAATTTTCTGAATCTTACTTAAACTTTGTATTGTACAGATGTATGTTAGGCCACTTGTTTCCCCGTTTGTTTCAACAGCAGAAATGATAAAGAAATTCCAATCTGGCACAAGGGAAAATTCACTGTCTTGCATGAGCAATTATACTTTAAATGTAAGTATTGGTACTTTACTAGTATAATAATATGGATCAGGTTCCCTAGACAATATTTTTGAAGTACATTCATCGCACAGGGTGATCCGACTGGACAAGCACAGAGAAAGCCAAAACTTACATTAACCAGGCCTAAAGAACCCGAATTTGAAACAGCTCAACGTGTCCGTCCAACAAGGGTGAAGAGTTCAGCTGAACTTGAGGAAGAAATGATGGCCAAAATTCCCAAATTTAAGGCTCACCCAGTTAACAAAAAGGTAGATCACGTTACACATAGTATTTGGCAATTAATTTTGGTAGCTCTATAAAGGCCTTTCTATTTTTAAACTTTTCTTATGATCGTTACCATCCAATGTTGTTTTGTTGTACATGTTGTGATAACAGATTTTGGAAGCTCCAACTCAATCATTATTATTACCTAAAAGTACACCCCAACTTCCAGAATTTAAGGTATGGTATAGTGATTCCAAAAGAATTAAGAGCAAAGTTTGCATACCAGGATAGTTTGTATAACTCTTTACTTACGCAGGAGTTTCACTTGGAAACAATGGCAAGGGCCAATAAGAACGCGGATACAACTTCAGTTCAATCAATAGAATCTTCTTCTCAGGTACTACAAGTGCCGCCTGTAATAACTCAAACGAGAAAACAATTACTTGCTCTAATTACTAACTGAAAACATATTCATTTGATCTCAGAGTCATCAGTGGCAGCCACATCTTACAGCACCTAAATCACCTGTACTTAAAACATCATTAAGAGCACGACCTCCAATTGCCAAAAGCACAGAAGAATTGGAAAAGGAAGAACTTGAAAAAGCGCCAAAGTTCAGGGCAAGGCCTTTGAATAAGAAGGTATCAACATCTGCCACCGCCTATTTATTCTGGTGATCAATTAGATTGAACTCTCTTGCTTCATTCTAAATGTTTCCCCTTAACTTGTAGATTCTTGAAAGTAAAGGAGATTTGGGAATGTTCTGCAACACAAAGAGGCAGGTGACTGTGCCTCAGGAATTTCAATTTGCCACAAATGAAAGGATTCCGCCTCAAGCTAACTTTGATGATCTGTTTGACAAGGTTCAATCATATTTCTTACTATTATACTTTTCTCTGATAGTCCTATCCCGCCTCTTTCTCATCATTATGCTTTATGTTTTTCCAGCTTTCCTTGTATTCTCAACCTCAAAATGACAAGAATGTTCTCAGAAACACTATACCAAATCCTTTTCATCTATACACCGAGGTAAATCAGGCAGTTCTACATCTTGGTTTTGTTCTAAGCTGAAAAATATAGTTCAGTCCTAACTTGTCTTTTCCCGGAATTTAGGAACGAGGAGTTGAGAAAGAGAGGAAGTTGTTCTCTGAACTTCTACAGAAACAGATGGAGGAAGAGAGGTCAAGAAATCCCAAAGCAACTCCATATCCTTATACTACTGATTATCCCGTGGTATGAAAGTTCAATACCAATTCCGTTGATATCATTCTTTTCACTAAAAAACATAAATTTGCTCATTTTATCATGTTATCTTTGCCAGATTCCACCAAAACCAGAGCCAAAACCTTGCACGAAGACAGAACCTTTCGAACTTGAGAGTCTCATTAGGCATGAAGAGGAGATGAGAAGAGAAATGGAAGAAAGGAAGAGATTGGAGGAGGAAGAAGCTAACATGAGGTTATTCAAGGCGCAACCAATCTTGATTGAGTAAGAACTTTGAGGAATAATAAGTCTTCTACACAGTAATACTGAAAGATGGCTAATATTTTCTACCTAATAATGCAGGGATCCAATTCCAGTTCCTGAGAAAGAACGTAAACCGTTCACTGAGGTTCAGGAATTCAATCTACATTTAAATCACCGCGCTGTTGACAGAGCTGAATTTGACAAGAAGGTAAACTTTTTTCCCTTTAATCACATTCTTAGGCTTTCGTATGGCTCTAGCCTCTAGCACCACTCACCTTATAAGTTACTGTGCAGATTAAGGAGAAAGAAATGATGTATAAGAGGTATCAGGAGGAGGCAGAATGTGCAAGAATGGTATGCTCATATTATCAACTACACTATTATTCGTAGATATTTTTCATTACAAAGTCTGTAGACTAATTCCAATTTCTGGAACGCGGATAGATGGAAGAGGAGAAGGCCTTAAAACAACTAAGGAGAAATTTGGTACCGCATGCAAGACCAGTGCCTAATTTTGATCATCCTTTCCTACCTCAAAAGTAAGAATGTAACTTTTTGTGTTTCTTCTTCTACCTTTCTTTTACTTGTCTTCCTCATACTAAGACGACATTTAAATCTGTATACAACAACAGGTCTTCCAAACATGTTACAAGACCAAGCTCCCCCAAGCTACAGGTTATTAAGAGGAAAGAGAGGAGGAAAATGCTCTGCCCCTATGCAGCAGTGTCTAGTGCGGCTGCCTCAAAAATGAGGTGATTGTGATTCAAATCCGAAGAGATGATGATTGTTCAAGAATTCTTGAACCCCCTCCTTCTCCCTCGGGGAGATAATAGGACAGCACTGCAAAATATGTTTTAGCATTAATCATGTGTGTAACAGTTCTGTAATAATAGAGCTCTCACACTGTGTATTCATTTTTTTTAGCATTCAGTTAGCTTAGCATAATTAAAAATGACAAATAGTTTTGCGTGTATGTGTAGATGAACAAATACAGCCAATGAGTTATATATGATTTGATCTATCATGTATCCGATTTCAATTATTAAAACATCTGTTCATGGCTCATCATGATTGCATATTCAATCTTCTGTTCAAGCACTCTTATTCAAGAAATGTGGCGTTATCATTTCAGCAGAAAATATACATTAACTGAAAATCTTATTATTCTCATGTCGAAAATCCAGTCCTGCTGATATGCAATGGCATGTTATCTTGTGCTGAATTCTTCCTCTGTTGAGGCTTCTACTGGTCGTCTTTACCAGCTCTATCTCCTCTACCAAAATATCCTGCAACTTTGTCCTTCCCTTTTGCTCATAAGTAAAGCTCTTCGTTCAAAGCTCGCATTTTCTGGTCAAATCATTTTTTTATGTAGATATCCAGGCCTCAAGAAGCAATTTGTCTTCCAGATTGGTATATTAGGCACTGCATTATCGTACACTTTTGCCTCTCACTCATGCAAATATAGAACACTGGAAACATCACACTTCCGATTTCAAAGGTTGTGAATTTGAATCACCAGGGAGAAAAAGAATGGAGCTCCTAAAGAGGGATTGGAAAAAACAGACATTGGAATTATCACAAGATTCATAATCAAATCAAGTTTCATACTAGGTTTTGTATGCTGTACGAGCATCTTTTCCCAAAACGACGATTCTTTCCATCAATAATTGAAGTAGGTAACTCGTTCCTTGTCTTTGTTTGTATTGCATTGTATTCCACTGTATCGTTTTGTTTTATGAGATCAAAAAATCAACATTAATACCTCAGACTAAGTCCTACATAATTGGAGTTGTGTGCTAGTTCACATAGTGAGCTCCTTGTCTTTCACATAGCAACAATTCTTTCTATCAACAATTGCTTGCTGATAATGAAGATTAGTTTGAGGCCACAAGATTCAAAAGTCTTGTGTACTTTCTTAAACTCCGTATCAAGTCAAAATCAAACAAACAAATTGAAACGAAGGGAGTATCACAAGAAATATACAGATGGTATAACACATCATTTGTTTTTGAAAACCAAACATATCTGCTATGTACCTGTAATTTACCTATTGAAGATATCAACTTACAGTCTTGAATTTCCAACTTGGAAATAACTACATTTTTCCAACAAAGTTTGCTCTAAACTGAAAGTAAATGTATTTCTGAAAGAAAAATCTGATTGTGGTGAAATATAAGAAAAGAATAGACAGTTAATCAACAAGATATTATATTAGTAATGTACATTAAACGGCATCTGCACCGCAAGTCTGGTGAATCTGTGCTTAACTTTTATACAGAAAACTTCTTATGTAATTCTCTGAGTCTCCAACCTGAAAGAGAGTATTAAGCTTTGTCAAACATTTTTCCTTCTGGATCATAGGAAAAAAACGACCTTCAGACATCCAAAAATGAGCTTGTTTTCCTATAGAAAATATTTTCCAAAATTTTGACCAACCGAACATGAGAATTATAGAACATTTTGCGGAAAATGTTTTCCTCCATACCGAACACACCCATAGTCTTTACTCAGATAATGGCAAGCTACAAGGCTGAAGGCAGACATTTTAAACAATAGCATTGTTAAAAGTAAAATGACTATGAATTATTGCTGAATTTGATTAGACTGACAGTACCCACTGGAGCTTGCAGCACAAAAAGGTCAGTCATTATCTGTTGTTCAAATATAACTTCAAGCAAAGGAATTTACCTTTCTAAATAGGTCGGGCAATGTCAGTTGCTCTATCAAGATGAATTCAAGAAATAACATTTATTCACGCTGGTGGAAGAGGACGTCGGCATGTTGGACACTCCATCTTTATGTCCATCCATCTTTGCAAACAACCGGAGTGAAAGAAATGATCACAAGGTGTCACCTGAACATCATTAGGCCAATTACTAACTGTGCATGTTTTTGGAGTTAAAATCGCATTCTAATAGGAACTCTAAATTAAGCTAGAGAATGTTTCTTTTATAGTACCATGCAATTATTTGAGCGTTGAGTATGATCAATAGCGGTCATGCAAATAACACAGTCAGTGGCGTGATTTGCACCCTGATCAAACCTTCTATAATAGTTATACTTCTCGGGTAAAATCTGCAACACCACAAAAAAGCTTACATAAGACAGCACTAATTATTCAGTTTTTTCTGCTTTCAACAAATAATCCTTTCGAGGGTTTCAACTGAAAGACCAGTATCAAACCTGACGTGGAATGAACCACCGAGATCCAAGGTAATGCTGCAACAGAAGAATTGATGCCTGCAGCGCAATAAAAACTCCCAAGCAGATGCACCAATTTTTATCAGGCTCTATACGCATGAAATTGTGAGGACAGCCAAAGACATATAATGGAATTGCCAAACGAGTTAGAGTCATTCCCAAGATGTAATGAGGGTGCAACGGTTTTCTTGAGTCGCGAATGACATTAGTTACAATTTGAGGTATCCAGAATGAGTGTAAAAGTAGAAGAATAGGGTGCAGAAACTTGTGAAACTCATACATGAACAATAGGCCGCCTAAAAGGATCCCATCTGCAAAAGATTCAGAAAAAGAAAAGGTAAATGCGAGCAGATTGTTTATGACTAATTGCTAATGCAACAGAAGTGGCCCAACTTTGAAAGGAGAAAGATATTGAATTGGCTCATGGAAATGAAGAACTTTAGTTCACTATGTTAAGTGATGTTAGAATGGCATAACGGCATGATACTCCTGCTTTAATAGTATAATTTAGATTTTCTTTTCTGTTTCTATATGATTTGGTAAGTAGATACCAATTGCATTTGCTTTAGAGCCCGTCTAAGAGCAAAGCTCGTTCTATGTTGAGCAATATCGAGATCGGAATAGAATTCTAGTTATACCCCGGCTGCTTTCTTGGAACTAAAAAAGGAAAATTGCCTGGGAAAACAATCCCAAGGGAAGCTTCTCGCTAGTGACACTGTTGTTTTTCCCTTGTTGCTTTCTTTTCTGCAGTTCAGACACTGAAGCCTTCTCAGGATCATTCTGTTATATCAAAAGTTCCCAAACTGTGTAGCCCAGTTTGTTTGTTTTTGAATAAATAATTATAGATACTGAAATTACAGCCTCTAGATACCCCATAAAAAAATTGGGGAAAATAGATAGAAAAAAATGATTAATTCATTAGCATGTCCACAAGTAAAACTGAACAAAGAAAGACTTGGAAACAGGGAAACTCAGATAAATTATTTGATTTTAACATCTAACTACCCTTTCAATAGCAGCCTGCATATTGGTAATATAGGAATGTGTAGTAAACGAATCTTCACTTGCTGATTCTGTTAACTGTTTCGGTACAAGTCCACCTCAAATAAAAGATACTTACAGAAACGGCTGTAAAGTACTGACAATTCGCGCCTCATTGCTTCCCAACCCTCTCCGCTATTCATGGGCCTATTTGCCTTCCATATAGCAAGTAGATATCTCATCTCAAATATCGAGAAGACAACAAACTTGAAGAATGCAGCAGTTGCAAAAGCATTGAAAAGGGATTCTGCAAAAGAATGAAAGAAAGGGAAGGATGAACAGTGCCAAGAAAGAAGTGACCAGCTTTTACTTCAAACACTGATTAACCGAGAGCAAGAAATGAATAGAAGTACGGAGAGACTTCTCTGAACAGAAAAATTACATAAAAGTAATACTTGAGACCGAATGTAGGACTTCATTGACAATACCCAACAACATAAGTTTGCTACCAGAAAATAGTGTACATGCTAAGAATGTAAAATTCTTTTGAAGAACTGTCGACATAAACTTCTAACAGTGCTTCTTCTAAAAGTGACAAAGCAGAAGAATGACATAGGAATGACTTGTTAACATGATCCTAATAATGTTCATGTATAATCGTATAATGCTAGATGCTACCTCAATGTTCCATATAAAATCAAACTAGAAACTGATCACAAGGTATGATTAACTTGCAGAGAGCTCTGTAAATGTATATGTACTAGCTGGGGTTACCAAGCCAACAGCACTTATCAAACTTACCAACAAGTATCCCTGCGGTCAGATGCAAAAGACAAAGATAAGCATCCATGATAGCCTGTTGTCCAATCATCAGAATTGAAACTTTGGCAGCTCCCTAGAAAAATAATATCACATGTCATTCTAGGCATTATAAGAGAGAGGGGGGAGAGAGAGAGGTAGTCCTACTGATTGGGTGTTGCTATATTCCATTTGTCGAATCAGAAGGAGCACTTGCAGAAAAGATATCTGGTGGATCAGGAAGTTAAAGAATCCAGACAAGCGATATCTGTTACAAAAATGATATGGATAAAAATGAGAAGTGTTGTAGGATACAAATGTGACCATCAATGTGTAGTTCACCGCTTTGTTGTAGTAAACCTCTATATTGACAGAAGTAGCATTCAAAAGCATCGGTGAGAAACAGTCTCCGTCAGCATCCACTGAAGGGCTCTCTATCAATCCTTCTAGTTGATAATGATCACGAGCTCCATCTGAGAAAGGAAAAAAATCACTTGTTCCTGATATTTTGCACAAACTTATGGATAAGTTGAATACTGAATCGAGATATGCATTAAAATGGAACAAAGAAAATGTGAAGAAGTCCCACATTGTGGTGAAGGGAATGGGTGGTCTCTTTATATAACACTCTTGAGCTAGCCTTTGGGGTTGAGTTAGGCTCAAGATCCATTTCTTAACATGGTATCAGCACTCTCTGTTTGGGCAAACTGCATCATGGTACACTAAGTTGCTCATACTTGGGTGTGGGTATCCAACGCAGATGCAAATTTGAGGGTCGGATTTGGCAAAATCTAAATTTTAAGATTCGGGGCTACGTATCCAGGAACGGATACGGGTGCTGGGATTCGGCGAAAAGTCCAAAATTATAAATTAGGGCTATAAAGATATTCTAAATTTTGAAAGATCTTCTAGGTCGTGTTTCCCAACACCCCCAACTTCTTCTTTCAAGCTCTCTAGTCCCCCCCCCCCCCCAAAATAAAAGGAAAAAAAAGAGAAGAAAGTCATTCAAGGCCTTCCACTAACTCTACTAACTCTCCTTATAGATCATTGCATACAAAAGGACTATAATACTAAAGGTATGCCATGTCTTAAATCTATTTTATCTTTTATCAATCTCAATTCTCCTCCAAATTTGTCCATGGTCAAAGTATCCAATGTGGGTTGACCGAATCCCACACGTATCCCGCACCCGCACCCGCACCCGCACCCGTCTCGTGTCGACACGGGTGCGGCAGCAAAAATGAAGAATCCGCGCAACTTAGATGGTACATATATAGATTGGAAAAATTTGATGAACATGCAGAAAAGCATATGAAGATCCTGAACGAATACAAAAGAAGTAGCTTAGGTAACATAATGCATTTTGCATATATAATGCAGGGTGATCTTGTCAAATTAACTTTAGAACATTTATAGGCATCAAAAGCTAAAATACCCAAGACCTGAAAGAGTAATGACAAAAATCCTTTCTTGATGATTGACCTAACCTTATTTTTTTTTTAAATTCTTGATGATTATTGCAGTAAAAATTATATAAAACAGAGTTCATGAAATGAATGAATTGGGAAGCATATATGAAAGCCAAATGATCCAGAGAAGAAATGTTTCCTCTTGATACTTGAGTCGTATCAAAGGTGAAAGGTAAATAAGAAAGCCAAGTACCATTTGAGGATGAGACACGAGCAATTTGTGCAGCAATTTCAATATTACAATTTTTCTCCATCTCGTAAAAAGGTGCTGCAGAAACAAAAAGATACATAAGTTAGCTAGGAGCTAAAACATTAAACTGGATCAATGTTGAAAAAAATAAATTATTACAGTGTTTCTTTTTCCAAATCTTATCTCGAGAAGACTCCTGGAATATCTGGGACGAGAAAACTCCAAGCTGTTAACAAAGATAAAGCAAGTCATTTTTCAATGACATAAATCTTCATAAAGTCTCAAATTCGAATTATTGTCACATGAAAGGGATGTACATCTAAAGTAACCATTATAGCCATTACGGAACACAAGAAATTCCTGATAAAGTGCCTCCTTTTTATCTTTTCCAAATAATTTCAATTTGACTACCATGGAATATGAGATATCTGATGGTAATTAGCTGCCACTATGGAATAACAAAGATTAAGAGCAGCCCTCATTTTCTGCTATTTTGATTACAAAGAAGCTAAACCGGACTGCAAAAGCATATGTTTCTTACAAGGTAAAATGGAGATAAAAGAAAAAGAAGGCATATGTAATGTGAATTGTCTTTTTGAGACCATTGACCAGGAGCTTATCCAGATATATTGGTCATTTTTCTTGAACATGTGAATATCTTACCATGGGAAGAATGGAATATACAAAAACCTTTTTGAAACAACAAAAAATGAAGGGAAAAGGAAGCCCATCAGAAGGGGTATGAATAGCATTCATAATTCCCCCTCATCATCTCCACTTTGAAAATGAATTCTACTTATGTCTATCCAAACATGTGCTAAAGTTTCAAATGTTAATAAAAAGCTATTCCCTGCAAATTACTTTAAAGAAGAGAAATACAGTAGACAAAGGAGCCCTAAGAAAGTAGAAGAGAAAAGTTTTGAAATTTGTCAATACCATTACCGAAATATCATATATAAAAGTCAAACCATGTCAAATTCTTAATGGTAGTCAAGCATTATGCTCTTCAAATATAAAGCATGTAACACAGCTGAAGAAATTTAAAGTATGTCAACTGATTCAAGCAGCAGCAGAACTCATTGTAACATATGATCATCAGGAGTCATGTCAAAGCTATACTCGGTAATCCATGCTGAGGACAAATGACATATTGTTGTAATTAATACCAAGTGATATGGATTTGATAATAGATAATCGTCTTCCTGGCCAAACTCACCATCTTTGCCACTGCAAATTAAAAGCATGACTGTGAGTTGACGAAGCACATGACAAAAGCATCTGCAGGAATGTTAAGTGATGTGGAACCAATATCTAAAATTTACATTCCATTTTCTGAAGAACACAAGATTTAGAAACTTTAATGACAATTTCCCGGAAAAAAAAAACTTTTAATTGGAATCCTTAAGCATGAGATAAGGACTTCAGCAACTAAAAGATAATAACAATTGTAAATTTCTGGCATGAATTACTTGAGAGTGCTTGAAGCTTTGCAAAGACACTCATCCTAAACATCCATTGTCTTATATTGTAAATACCATTAGGAATCATTCAGCAGGATAAAAGGACTGTAGCATCTTCTTAGGACTGAAGCATTTCAAAGATAGAAAACAACTGACACACTTTCGGAGTAAATTACTTAAATACTTTGGCATATTTTTATATCAATTTCTTCCATGGTGCACAACATAGATGGTGTTAGAAATTTCCTTTCAACTTAGGTACCAAATAAGAACTAGTACCTGTAAGCTACCATTCGAAGTTGTCTAAATGGCCATATATATACACCTTCTACCCTTATTTGTGCACCACCAACTCCATGTTCATTGTCAAAAACATCATGGAAAATTATTGCACCCTGTTGTTTGGAAAATGAGATCAAATAAAGATTAAACCATCGAAATGTACAATTTCTGCATTCGAAGTATCATGATCCAAGTAAGATGAAATGCCTAATAAACATTACTATCAATAGTTAATCTGCATTAGAATATTGGAATTCAACTTTTCAAAATCATATGTTTAACCGCTTTCAGCACTCATCAAAGGATAGCAATACATTACAACAAAGAAGCAAGCTAGAATCAGTAAGCAGATCAGACTGTTCCTTGTAAGGTATTGAGCTTACAACATTGATAATTCCATGGTTTGCGATCTTGCAAGTGCTTATCGGCAGTGGCAAAGCAAAGATTTTCACTAAGAGGGTTCAAAATATGAAAAAGTGGACACACGAAGAAGCCAAAGAAGATTCAACATCTACTATATATACATAGAAAATAAATATTAACCATGTATAACCAGTGTAATTTTCTATTGAAGGGGGTTCGGAGGAACTTCCTAAAATGAAATAAAAACTAACTAAAACTTTCTAATTGCATAGATGTCTAATTTCCTTTTTTCCTGGAGCTATGCCATCATTGATTAGCACCTTTATGAGGAACATGCAATTTCACATTTACCATATGATTATGGTAATATGTTCATTTTGATTTTTGACAAAAGATGTTTTTAGAAAGTAAGAAGATCTTTTTAATGAAGGGCAAAACTCACCCCTGCACAAAATGTACCTTACAAAAAATATGGTTTTCTACACGCATACAGTCAATTGGTTTGCTTGGAAACATCGTGCAATATTAGAAAAGTAAAGTAAAGCCCAGTAAAACAAGCATGGCATGCTGCAAGTCCAGGTATGACTTATGATAGATCCTCTCTCAAGATAGAAAGAGAAGTAAACTACCTAAGTCATCAACTTAAAATTCAGTAAACCTATTGGGACACAATGACATAGACAATTAATAGGTTTAAGACAAGTACTTGTGCAGAGAACAGGGATTTAACATAGCATTTCATAAAGAAGTTCACTTATTTAATGATGACAGGATTACCTGAACATAATGTACACCAGTTATTTTTGTTGGATTACTTATCAATTCAAGGACTGAGTTGCCATTGGACTTCCTAAAATCAGGAAACCTGGAAGAGCTATTTGTTGAATCTAGGAACCTCCAAGATCCTGCAGCTCAAATATCGAGGAGAGGGTATAATTAGATTCAAGACCAAAGAAGCAACTGAGTTAAGTAATTGAAGTGATCATGAATTCTGTTATGTTGTGTTAGATGAGTCCTACTCAGTCACTTAATGGTTTTATCACCACATTGCATACGAGTGAAGGAAGAACAACAGGAAAGCTTCTTTTTTAAAAAAAATAATATAGTAGAGCAACACGAAAGTGTTCTTCCATACTCATTTATAATATCAGCAATGCACTAAAACATCATACTGTACAAACCTCTGTAAGTTCCTGTTATATTCCAAGCAGAAAAAGGCCCCAATTCATTCTCATCCTTTCTTACCAGAAGCCACTGCAATAACAATAAGGATATAATTAATGGTTAGGCATGAACAGCAGGGGGAACAAATAACATGACTTATCCACTTCTGGCAATGATACTATCTTCATGTCCCCTGTTCAAATACAGGAAGGTAATGCCCTTTCCAGAATCCCACTCCTAATGAGCTCCAAGAAGTTATAACTGAATAAGGATAGTAACCTTGATCTTAATCACCAAGAAACCAAATATAGCTAGCGTCGAACTTGATTCGATACAGTTTCCTAGTGAACTTTTGATATCCAGTCTTGACTAGGTGTCGGAATAATTTCATATCTCATTTACTGAATTATCCTGTAAATAATTTCATATCTCATTAACTGAACTTATCCAGACATTTCATCATCCCTGATTTTCTTTTTGGTGTCCAGCATTGATTGGAGTGGCAGATATCTTGGCTCTAGGCATAAACATAAAACAGTCCCTAGAAAATCCTACCTTATATTATATTTTCTCACGATAATGAAGTATACTCACAAGAGCAAGTTCCTTATTAAAAGAGGGACAAATAAAAGCAAATTACTTGTTAGTCATATGAATCCATCCTTGCTATTATGCATGATAAACTGACTTGTGTTTAGTAAGATTCAAAAAATATGAAGCGCTAAACCTATCAGATGCAGGTTAAGCAAATAGCTTGGAATTCCTCTCACCAGGTAGCTAACACAAAATTTGCACTTTATCACTTGAGCACTTGAATGAGTAAAGTTTCAGTTTTTAATACAACAACAAACCCAATGTAATCCCACAAGTGGGGTCTGGGGAGGGTGTTGTGTACGCAACCTTACCCCTACTCCCTTGTGAAGGCAAAGAAGTTGTCTCCGGTAGACCCTCGGCTCAAGTAAAGCATAACAAACAATAAGTATGTAAAGTAAAAATATTGGAGAAGAGAACAATCGCAACAACAAATAATACATAATTCAAAATCAAAGTAGCAATCTTCACTGTCAGATACTCCATTGAGCTGTTCAAAATTAAAATGCCAATCTTCATAGTGTGATACTTTTCCAACATTAACAAATTTTCGAAGAACAACAGCAATCAAATCGAACTACACCTCAATCCTATCCTATTAGGGCTGTACTCTTTTCACTATTTGGACCAATTTCATTCCAATACTAAATAATTTATCCTTTAAAAGGCAAACTACACAAGGAAGTGCAGATACAAAATGTAACTCCAATACTAACCTCATCTCCCCACGAACGATATCTTTCTCTGAGAGGCCTGACACCCATTACTGGGCAAATCCCTCCAAGGATGAACCATAAACTAAAAAGAGCTCTAAACAGAACTCCATAATTTCTCCTCTTCAACCTCAAAAAATACAATCTTTTTGCCATACCCATTTCAAGATCAATTCAAATTCTTCACTTTCAAGCAATTCTTGAGCAACCCAGATGAAGAAACAAAGCCCATTACAGTAACAATTTCAAAAAAAGAAGAAGACAACTTTAAGAGAAAGAAAGAAAAAGGGGTTGCTTAAATTGAAGTTAAACAACATAAAACAACAACCCCAACAACAAAAATCAACTTCAGAGAAAATGAAAGCTCAACATAAACAGAATCATTGGTTTTGTTGATTTGTGATTCACCAAGAATCCCTTCCTTAGTCAATTCAAGAACCAAAAACTTAGAAAACTCCACTTGTATTTCTTTATTCAAAAACAGTTATACAATCTATAAATAACATAGTTGGGGTGTTTTCAGTTTTGCAGAAAGTAAAAATAAGCTAAAGATCATTTGACATTAGTCTTCTCCTAATTTTTAACTGGTAAACATGAAGCATAAAGCTACTGTTTTGATAGAAGATGCTGGATTATTGGGCTGTAGAATCTTCATCGATTTAGTAAGAGATTATTTTAACGGCAGGGATTGAATTGTCTCCTAACGGATAATTAGTATTCTTTTTTGTCCTATCTTTGCATATGTTGCAAAATTGAGTTAGATTTCTCATATATCACTCAACATAAAAAGGTGAAATGGTCTGATGCACTTTTGTACTTGTATCTATTTGTATTGTGGATCCTTCTACTTATCATTTTGTCATCTGGACCCTTAAACTCATCCAAACCCAATATTTTGAACACTTTTTTTGATGTGGCATCATATGTGGAAAGACTCCACATGGAGCGTGTGATACACACAAAGCAAGAGCGTGAGACGCCTTAAAAAGACACTAACGGTTAGATTTTGACCTTTAAAGGCCATCTCTTCTTCTTTATTTTCACTCAACACCATTGTTGGACAAATTTGAACTTTTTTCTCCTCTTTTTCTCGATCATGTCTCTTCAAATTTTTTCTTTCTTATTTTTGGCGCCTTTATTTTTTTCTTCGATCTACTCATCTCTTTTTTTGTGTGTGATTCTATTGTATTTTTTTTATTTGATTTTGTTGGTCTTCACGATGATGGTTCGATGTTGCTACTGTGGAATATATGCTGAACTAAAGACATCAAAACATCAACTAATTTTGGAAGAATATTTTGGGGTTGCCAAAAATATTCATCCGGTAATGGGTGTGAATTCTTCTGATGGGCTGATGCAAATGATTCAACATGTCAAGAACAATACAACATCAAGAATCCATCAACGAGTTCAGGGCAAGGAAGACAAGTAAGACATAGAAGACAAGGAAGGCAAGGAAGGCAAGGATCAAACACTAGTATTGATATCACTGTTATTGTGATTGTTGTTATTGGTTTCTAGCCGTTATTTTTAAGATATATTGATTTGTACTAGGTGTTATTTGATAATGAAATGGAATAACAAAGACATTGACCTCAATAGTGGACTACAGTTGCTTCAGAAGTCTGAATAGCAATTTCATTCAAACACAAATTCATACAGAAAAACAAAGTCTTCCCAATAGCAACTTAACACAAATTCATATAGGCGCCATTCATATACAAAAACAAAGTCTTCCTAAAAGCATAACCAAAACAGTTGGGATCAAGTCATTAATCAAAATAAAATTAGTTGGGATCAAGCCATTAAGCTAAACAAAGTGAAATCAAATGTGTGTCTTGAGTGCCTTGAGTGCTTCTGTAACTCTCTTTTCGTAGCTGCCTTTGAGTAATTGCAGCTCTTCCCTTCCACCTTAGTCCATTGGGTTTGTAACAAAGATCAATATTGGTAGGAGTTGAACTTGACATTGTAGTACTATGTAACACCCTATCAGTATTTCCAGACTGAGAGAACAACAAAAATCTTAACTTAAAGATGAACTAATATCAATTAAAGAAATTAAATGTGTTTAAATGATAAAATACATACCCTCTCAGTTACACTGCCACCTGATCCAAATAAGAGACCATAACCAATTGTCTTTGTTTTTTTTTGTCTTGGTCTCTTATATGAAAGAGTTGCACCACCTCTTAAAGTTGCGCTAGTTTTTTTTTTTTGGCTAGTTGCATAGGAAGTTGATTGGTGAGTACTTAATTGTCTCACATCACTTGATGTAGCACTGGTAGGCCTTCCACCAGATGCCAAGGCAGTTGCAGGTCTCACACCACTTGATGAAGTATTTGTAGGCCTTCTAGCACTTAGACCTGCACTTGGACCTGCATTTACACTTGACTGGCTTCCAATTGCAGCATTTGTAAAATTTGAAGTTGCAGCATTTCCAACAGTTGCAGCACTTGTTCCAGCAGCAACATTTGAAGTTGCAACATTTGTTCCAGCAGTTGCAACACTTGTTCCAGCAGCAATATTTTTCTACAAACATATATTAAAGTCAAAAGTATAACAAGAGTAAAATTCAGTAATAGAGATACATTAAAGAACAACTTATCAGAGTTGGACATCCTTTCTTGTTATGTCCAAAAGTCTTACACACATAACATTTCATTTTTCTTCCCTTCCTTGTAGCCTTTCCAAACTTCTTCTTAATTGGATCATCATTATCTTTTCTCCTGTTTTTTTCTGGTCTTCCTGGCATGGCAGTAATTTCAGCTGGATCAATGGCTGGTCTATCACTTTTTGGCCACATCTTCATGTTTTTCATAGGTTGAATAAACTTATTATAAGCTTTCAGGTATGTTTTCTTTTTATACCAGTGATCAACAAATGACTCAACAATCCAATCCTTATAATGAATTGTTATAAGTGCATGGCCACAAGGAATTTCCTTTAGTTGCTATGACCTACAACTACATACCTTCTTTTCTAGGTCAACAACATGCTTATATGGGGATCATGAATCTCAAGCCAAGATCACCATTAAACTTTACCTCACAATTATCTGCAATTTTAGTATTTTTTTAAGAATATCCATAGCTATTGGTGATACATCGATCAGTAATCCATTTTTCTGAAAATTTTCTCATTTGATTCATTCTTTTCATAACTTTGACTCTTATTTCCTCTAGCATAGTGATTATTGATTTGAACCTAGCAACTAAAATTCAACTGTTGAAAGTCTCACGCATGTTATTCTCAACCACATCACACTTGCTATGTTCTTTAAAATATGCCCTACACCATGCTTCTTTGTTATACTTTAACATAGCTTCTACAATGCCTTCTCCTAACTAACTCAAGTCATCAAGTTTGGACTGTAAAAGTACCTCAAAGATACCCTGGAAACCTGCCAGAATTTTCTTCTCCTTTCTTCACCCCTCCAGTCTTTCTTCCAGTTTGCCCATATATGCCTAGCACACCATCTAATTTCAGCATTTGGCAATACATCAATAAGTGCAAGATGAAAATCCTGTCAAACAAAAAATATTTGACATACAACAATGTTAAATATCAATTACTCCAGAAATTAAAGAATAAATTTAACAAATAATATAGTAATACCTTCTGCATATCAAACATCACTGTTAGTCCTTCACCTTCTGTAAGCTCCAAATCATGTTTGTTGCACTTGAGAAACCAAGACCATGTGTCCTTGGTTTCTTTATCAACTACTGCCCATGCTATAGGGTACATCTGATTATTTTCATCTTTGGAAATGCAAGATAATAGTTCACCTTTACATACACTTTTGAGAAATGCACCATCTAAACCAATAATCCTTCTACACCCTTCTTTCCATCCACTTTTTAAAAAACCAAGACAAATATAGATGCTCATAAACACCTCTTTTTCTGAAATTGTGTTCTTGGATGTCCTATAGATACAGTAGTTTCAGGGTTTGTGGTCTTTAATTGCTTAGAATAATCATACAACCTAGAAAACTCCTCTCTGAAATCTCCCATATGTTCATTCATAACTCTCAAATTTATATTTCTACAACTTGTCTTACTAACATACAAACCATACTGCTTTTGTATCAAAGACTGAATCTGATGTAGTTTAATGGTAGGCTCACTCATAATCCTCTCCTTGTAATGTTTACTAATCCAAATTGGGGTAGACAGTTTGTTTCTTATTCTTTTAAAACACTTGTGGACAAGAAAATATGTTTTAACACTGAAGTTTTTAGTGTTATCATCAATACTTCCAAGAATATGCCAAGGATAACCCTTTTTCTTACACTTTGCCCTTATCCTTTCCTTCTCATTAGATTTCAACTTAATATTAACACCCTTCTGAATAGAGTAAGTTTGCAGTGCCTCCCTGAACTCAATGTGATTCAAAAAATCATATACAATTGAAATAAAACCTTTTTAGCAGTTGGATCAAAGTAGATCTTTGTACTTTCCTTCTTAGGTGCTGGATCTACCACTTCATCATTCTCAATAGTATCCCATTCATCTTCACTAATGTACCCCTCTTCTCCTTATAAGTGTCTTCAAAATCAACATCTATACCTACAGGACCATATGGTATCTCATCTAGATTTACTCTATCAGCCTTCTCTTTAACTTGTTCTTGAATGTTAGACTGCCTAGCTTGAAGCAACTCCTCATCCAAATCACTCAAATCACCAATATTTTCATCAACGTCATAGAGTGAATCAGAATACAAATGTTCTTCAACTCTAGGGTCAAGGGCTTGTTCTTCAACTCTAGGAGACTACTCTTCAACTAAAGGGGACTGATTTTGGTTTAAATGCCCATTTTCATTTTCATCAAATGGTTGAGATGAAGACACATCAGTCCTATCTATTTGTGGGGAGGATGACAGATCAACCCTATTTTTGTGTGGGGATAAGGACACATCAGCATTATCTTTTTGTGGAGATGAGGACACATCAACATTAGTGCTAGGCAATACAAGTAAATCTTCAACAACTAAGGGTATACTAATGGGATGTACAACATATACATCAACAAAATCAGCACCCTTCAAATCATTAAGAAAGTTTAAAACATCAGAATCAATATTTAACATGTAAAAAGTACCTTTCTTGTTGACTCTATATCCAAATGTCTCAACATTTTCAACACCTAATTCCGGTGCTATTTTATGAAGCAACATAATATGCAACTCATCTACATCTATATTAATCTTTTCAACACTAGTGATTCCATTGGCATACCTTAAAGTAAGATCAGATACAAAACAACCCCCATAGTGAAATTGAAGTGTCACTATAGTTAAAGTCATTAACTTACTATGCCTGTAAAGTCAAAAGAAAAATAATTATAGTTAAAGCCATTAACTTACCAAGACTGTAAGACAAAAAGCCCTTTTTTTTAAAAAGAAAATAAGGTGTCAACTGTCAAGAATCTAAAGTAACAATGGACCACTAATGAATTGTTGTAATTACTGTAACAATGAACCACTACCACTAACACTATCAATACCCAAGATAATTAACCAGAAATGAAATATTAATTTTAGTCGAAATTGAGATTTTACGAATAAATTCTAGAATCTACTCGAATTCACGAAATATGCCATTGAAGTCACTCGAAGTCATACATCAACTATGAAAGCATATTACACCCAAACCAAAGTAAAATCCCCAAAAAAATTTAGAAAATCGAATGAGAATCGACCCTAAAATCAAACAAATACGCACGAAGAAAATAAAAAAAATCAGAACTAACGCGAAAGGCAAGATGTCACGCCCCGAGCCTACACCCTGGATGTGGCCGACACTCGAAGACCATTGCTGGCCCCAAGCGAACCCTTGTCCTGGCATACTTAACTCAGCGGAAGACTTAAACTAAACAAAGATAAGTTCATATAATAAACTGGAATGTTATAAAGGAACATTCAACTGACCATTAAGGCAAACTCAAGTCTCAACATGGAATAATGACAATGAAAAGACAAAAAAACTAACATCTGACTGTCTATGAAGCCTCTAATAACAACTGAGATGGATGTTGGGACATACCCCACAACATCCTAATAAACTAAACTACAAAGCAATGAAATGGATCCTCTGGAAAGCAAGGAGGCTCACCAACAGACTCTGGACTGCTCACTGGATCAACGATGCGTAGGTATGCCGATCCTAGTTACCTGTGTCTGCATCATAATACGATGCAGGCCAACTGGCATCAGTACATTGAATGTACGAGTATGCGAGTTGGAATGCTAAAATACATAGGCTAGAAAGAATCTGAGAGAAACTGAAGAACTTACCTGGCTCAACTCAACTCAACATGACTGAACTCATTTCAATATAAAGCAGTTTAAAAGCAAGTGCAATATAAAGAAAAGCTGTTTAAAAACATGATATCAACTCTATGTGTATGCAAGATACAAATAACTTTGAGATATATTTAAAAATACAATAAACTGATGTATATAAAAATACAATAACTTCTGTGGGAGTTTCTCTAACCGACAACCATCACTTAAGAGCTATAGTGATGATACAACGATCTACCTCACGCTGCCAGCGCATCCTATAACTGGCCAAAGGTATAGGACCTAAACTGCCTAATGAATCCACTAGTCTATTTCGAAAGGGGTTCATCTAAAAAGTATGACCCATTTCTACCCATGATGGCTACATGGTTTTATGGAGACGTGAGTTATCTGAAC